>PVJO010007021.1:0-84884 GCA_004026905.1 Hystrix cristata | reverse complement strand
AATTCATTTCAATGCCATTAACGAAAAATATCAAGTTAGCCCATAAAACTCATGATCTGATGGATGTTATGACATTTTGATGGTGTTGATCAGTCTCACCCCTGAATGAGCAACATCAACATTTCCTATAATAACAAGTCCTTGCTGTACTCTGTATCTACTGACTGAGGATACTATCACAAGCACCAAAATGATAATGCACACTAAACCTCGAGACCTATTGCTTTAGATAAGGCTCATTTTATCTAAGCAAAAACCAAATTTGAAGAACACAATAATTGCAAAACTGTTGCAAATGCATGCCCAAAAATAAAGAAATTGGCATGTAAAAAAGGGAAAATATGCTAATTACTAACAGATGAATACAAATTCAAACAAACTCATCTATGACTGAATGCAGAAACTTTCTCCAGTTATCTCTAACATGGATGAAAATGATCACAGTCATGAAAGGCAACCTCATAAGTCATTTGCTCCAAAATCTAACAATCAAATCAAATTTGAACTTGTGTGTTTAATAAGCGTAGGCAACATATATAGCCAGGTCTTGGGACACCATCAACCCATGAACAATGCAGTCCACAGTAGCTACGTGGTTTGTAAAAGGCACAGTTACTTTGGTACTCTCACAAACAGTGCAGAAGGATTCAAAGTCAGTAAAGCCAAAAAGAAAAGAAACAAACAAACAAAAAAAGATGCCAGAAGACTTTGAACTCGGTGCCTCTGGCTAGCAGCTGGCATGCCGGTGACAGGTAAGCACACGTACTGCAGACACACCACCTTTAATCCGGGCCTTCAATGATCACACAGTCTAAGCCCATTTTTTTGATGTTCGGCTATTGACAGCTGTTACACTGCTCTCTCACCCTGGTCCCCACAGGCAGGCTACCTGATAAAGCCCTAACACTGGCAAGGAAGTCAGACTGTGCAAGCCGCTGCCCACCGTGGGAGCCCTCAGCCTCGACTCACTCAGGCCGTTGTCCCACTCTTGCTCTTTCTCAAGTCATTTTCAGGCCAGCTTTGAGGGCCTGCCCTGCTCTCCCCAGATCTCATTATGTGAGTAATAAATCTCTCCACACCCTCCTGCCTGCATGCATTTGTATGTGTAAAGTGCTCATGGTCACCCTGACATCAGAATGAAATTTTGGGCAGAAGGTCCATCCTGCCTCTTTGCAAAGGAAAAACCCATGCAGGCCATGGAGAGGTTAAGTAAATAATTAATGAATTAAACTGTTACATTAGTCTATTCCGTGTCCTTATCTGAAAAATACACTGGACAATAGCTCAGAGAAGTACCATGAATTGAGGAATGCTAACCCGTAACATATATCCTTGTTCGAGAACATTTAGGATTTTCTTTGGCAGAAATAGAAATGTTCCATTATTAAAAGAACTCTCCCAGTTCACTGGTGTTAGGTTCATGCCTAGATGTCCCCCCAAAGCCTTATGAAGTCATAGATGGGGCTTTTTCAGAGGTGGCTGGATCTGAAGTGTGGCTAGAGTGTGTGATTACTAAATTAGTCCACTGACTGGTTTGGAATAGTTCTGCGGGGATCAAGGATGTAACACTAGAATTAAGGTTGGATGGGATTAAAGGTGGGAGTGCTACCCACCATAAGGTGGGTAGACTGGATAAAATATAAGGGACAGAAAGAGGCTTGTCTATCCCCCTGGCCTGCCTTGCTGCCTTCTGCCTGTCTGCCAAGCCACCCTGCCTTGGATCCAGCCGATTGTGGAGTGAAACCTCTACAAACTGTGAGCTAAATAAACCTTTCTTCCCCTAACTTTGGGTGTCAGGTATTTTATCTCAGCAACAAGAGAACAGTAGCTAAAACAACTGGTTTCTTCTTATTAGGATCTGTTTGTACCATCTCACCAATTTGATGGTCGAAATTCTAACCCCAAGGTGATGATATTAGGTGGGGGTCTGGGAAAGGTGATTAGTCATAAGGGCAAAGCTGTAATGGATGGGGATAGTGTCCTTAAAGCAGAGACTCCAAAAAGCTAGCCCTCCGTTCCACCATGGAAGGACACAAGAACCCTCCCCAGACAGGCTCTGTTGGCACCTTGGACTTGCCAACCTCCTTAAGTGTGAGAAATACACTTCTGTTGTTATTAAATTCCTGCTTGTAGTACTTCATTGTAGCAGCCTAAACAGACTAAGATACTCACTATACTTGGTAGCCCCTTTTATATAGCCAGGCACTGAACTAAGGATTGAGTATGGTTTCTCTGAGCATTCATCTTTGAAATGTCTAAGAAAGTTTCAACACTTATACTCTAGTATTAACTCATTAAATATTAATTCAGTGTTTCTTAAAAAGACTTCATTTGATTTCATCCAATTTTATTCTTAGATGGGAAAGCTGGAGCATTGTTGAACAAATACTCATCAACTTCTACCTCTTCTTTCCTTTACAGTGTACAATACTTCCTATGGCTTTTGGCTTGGCCCAAAGTGACTTGCTTTGGCTGGTGGAATATGAGCTGGTGTGATTGAAGGAGGGGCTATAAATTTGACCCTAGAGTTTGATTTGCCTCCCGAACTCCTGCCATTTCACAAAGGAAGCACACATCCTGGGTGTCTGCTACTTACTCAGTCTGGCTCCCTAAGAGCGAGCCATGCAGACCTCATCCCTACCCAAACTAGGTCAGCTGGACCACAGTTGATCTTTACACTATGCAAAATAAACGCTTCTTATCGAAGGCTATTGAATTTTAGCCTGTAGTGTTATGCAGTAAGGGCTAATGAACACTTAGGGTAAGTTTTCAGCTGAATTTACTCTTTAAAGGCTCCCATAATTTTAAAGACATTAAATAAGAGGGGCAGAGTTTCACAGAAATGGGTTGAAGGGAAGAGGCTAAAATGTGTAAATGTACATAATTAGATTGTTTAATACTAAAAAAGTGAATTCAGAACAGCAATTGGGTCTTTCTGCTCTGGGGTGAGGATATAAAATAGGTACGAAGGTCACTAAGTTCATGGCTGTCTCTGACTTCCACCCATCTACCAAAGGTAAGCATACAGGGCCTGGGACCATCTCCCAGACAGTCTGTCATGGAGAACACATCACTAAATCAAATCCTGGCTGACAATCCCTGGATAACTTGTCTTACCCTTATTTTCTGTTGTTAGGATAAAGATGCCAAGAATTTTAGAACTCCAGGAACAGAGATCCAAAACACATAATCTCAGCCAGGTGTGGTGGCACATACCTGCAATCTCAGCTACTCAGGAGGCTGAGGCAGGAAGATTGCAAGTTCAAGGTCAACCTAGGCAAATTACCAAAACTGCATCTCCAAATAAAAGGGGGGGGGGTTAGGGATGTAGCTTGCTGTCCCCTAGGCGCTTACCACACATCCACGTGCGTATGCACGAATGCACAAATTCATAATATTTTTTTCTACCCATGCAGTTTTAAAAATCATAACCTACAACAATGACCAAGAAATAAGGCTGCTAGAAAGATACACGCACATGGTGCGGGGGACGACAACAAATGAAGTACCCAGTTCCTGCCGGTAGGTGGCAGTCACGAAGCCTCATATTTAAACTTGGTACACCGCACCACTGCAACACGTGAAGGATTTGGTCTGGTGTGGGAGGGTGGGGAGAAAGGAAGGTGAGCCACAGCCGTGAGATAAACAATTTTTTCCTTCATTTTGAAGGCGCGGTAGTACGGACATGGTAACTAGCTGAGAAAAATTAGAACAAGTACCAGGTATTTCCAACTACATCTCCAAAAAAGTTCAAAAGGACCCAACAGACTTGCAGTTACTATAGGTTCACATTTTTTAGTCCCCTTCCAAGCCTACATAGCAATGAAATCTAAAATATAAAGCGAGAAAATTGAAAGTCACAGGCGAGTAGCAAAACTGAATTACATCTTGAAGAAAGAAATGGGACACAACAGCAAAGTGGTGCTTCGGGCTGCAGGCCCGCTGTGCCCTAATTCCAGAGGAAGGCAGGGCAGGCAGGACAGCGGAGTTGGGTTACTGACAGCACAAGGCTCTGCGAATACCCCTGCAGGGCAGGAAACCAGGTCCTGTTTGCAGCTCAGACAAAGGGAGGGCGTGTGGTAAAGGAAAGCTGCCCGGCACAGGAGGGTGGAGAACAAACTTCCAGACCAAATCCCCTCCCATCACCGTCATAGCCACATCTTCAACTTGGACAAGGAACCCCCAACACCAGGATAAGACCAATTTCTATTCCGGAGGTCTTGGAAGGAGCAGGCAAGACAACCTTAAAATCAACAAGGGCAAGAGGAAGAGCAAAACCTTTTCTTAAATCATCCTATAAACCTTCAAACCACACTTCTGAAATACGAAGAAACCTTACTGTCCAGACAGGCAACAAATAACAATTCTAACATGAAATCACTCGAATACAAATGTTAAATAGTAAACACATATTGAAAATACTTTAGTAATGTTCAGATCTTTTCCAAGATAAATAAAAGAACAACCACCATTATAAACATAATGTCAATATCACACACACACATACACACACTAATGAGGTAGGAACAGGGTGTGGCTTGACCTGACTGGGAAGATGGACACGACCTTGGGGGAGTGGCCTTGACCTGACATCAGCCTGGGGTGCAAAATTCCAATCACCCTTCTACCAACAGGATTGAGAAACTCTCAAGAGAACAGAATCCAGATAAATGTGAATGGCACCGGAGCTCATTCTCTTGCCCTCTTGCCCCCTTAACCCCCTTTGCTCTCTGACCCCTGACCCATGCTCCATCTTTAGCACCCTTATCTCCACTACTTTTTAGATTCTCTGATCATGGCAGTGGCTGGTTATTTCATTCACCTGGCAAAACCAGTCTCCCTTTTGTTACTTAAATAAACCTCCTTAATGCCCTAAAATTCGCTCCTGCAATTCATTGCCTGCACACGAATAAAGAACCAGGAAATATCCTCTCTGAACCCCCATACCCTCCTTCATCACACACTCACACACACACAAAGACAAGAAGAAACAATAGTAAGTGATCATAAATTTCTGAAACATTAGAAAAGTCATCAAGATGAAAAACCCAAGAGCTAGCTAAACTTGGGCACCGTCAAGGAAGGAATTTTTAGGTAAAAGATACTGAATAATTAACTAAAACTACAGCATGGTACAAGAAAAGGATAAAAGTGAAGAATCATAATTAAGAAATTCTGGCATTGATATAGGATAGGGATGGCAAAACAGACCATGAAATAAGGATAGAAAAGAGACGTATGTAAATAGAATGAGCATATAGAAACAAAATATGCGATCTGAGGTTGCACTGAAATTTGTGGGGAAAGGATACACTATTTTTAAAAATTCAAATTTAAGAAAAATATTCAAATTTAAGAAAAATATTCAGCTCTCAAACCATATACATGTAAGAATCACTTCCAGAAGAGTAAAATTCTAACTGTAACAAACATAATACAAAAAACCCTTGAAGAATGTAAAGAATATCTTTGTATTTTTAGAGTACAGAAAGATTTCTTAACTAAGACTTAAGGAAAAACCACAAAGAAATCGCTTTAAAAATTCAGTTATATTAAAATAACCCAAAGTAGATATGTTGAAAGATGTCATTAAAAAAGTAATAAGCCTCACACATAGAGAACACATGCAAAGTGTCTGAGCAATTAGAAATCAGCTTCTAGAATAAACACCTCCTAGAAAAAAATAAGAAAAACAACCAATAGGAAAAAATGGCCAAAATGACAGTAAATTCATGGCAAAGGAACTCTAAATGGCTAATAAACACAGTAAGAAAATTTCACTTTTCTCAGGAAAATGCAAATTAAAAACAACAGACTTTCAAAACACTTTAAAACTATACTACATGTTGTTTAGGGATTTTATACATTATGGATATAAGTATAAAGAAGTTATAGGATTAATAACAATTTCACCCAAGGAGAAGGTGGAGAGGACATGGAAAGCTTTAACACATTTATAATATTTCATTTCTTAGGCACTGGGTATAATGATGAAATTGAATGCAACTAACTTAACAGATCTAAAGCATATAAAACAAAAACTCATAGAAATATAACAACAAAAGTAAAATTTTAAGAGGTAATTAAACAAATCAAAAATTTTAAGAAGTAAATAACACAATGACAGTCATAACTAACAACCTTAATCACATAAATTTGGGGGGGGTCCTGGGGATCAAACTCGGCCTTGTGCTTGCTAGGCTCATATATATTTTATTTTACTTTTGTTTTTGTTTTTTGTTTTGTTTTGTTTTGTTTTGTTTTGTTTTTGGTGCTGGGGATTGAATTCAAGGCCTTGTGCTTCCAAGGCAAGAACTCTAACCACTGAGCTAAATCCCCAGCCTCATATACATTTTAAAATCACCAACCCAACACAATGCATTCTTTTTAGGCACAAGTGATATATCTACAAAAACTGATGATTATTAAGAAAGTCTCTTGAAAGAAATTAAAGTAGCATGGTCACACTGACCATGCTCTCCTTCTAGAAAGCAATTAAACTAAAACCAACAGTAAAGAATATAATAAAATCAATTTTAAACACTAAAATCAGCAAATTTAATTCGGTAATTTGTTAAAACAAACCATGCAACTATTCACAATTTATTGTAAGAATGTGAGAAATAAATATGATCTGAAAAATTTTCAGTGATACCTACCACATTAATATACTAATAGAATAAAACACTGCATCTCAAAATCTGGTACAGAATGATACAGAAAAATGTTTCAATGAAGCTTAACACTCTTGATTTTAAGGAGACAAAGAAATCCTCTTAGCTAATTTAGAACAGAAGGGAATCTGATTCAGGACATTTATCAAGAACTTTCAGCAAATTTCAGGCATAATGTTGAAATTTAAAGAAGCAAGATTAAGAAAGCCCACATTTTCTTATATCACCCTAAAGCTGAGATAATACAGTATGCAAAGAAAGGAGACGGGAGAACTGGAAAGGAAGAGAAAGCTGATTTTTTTTAATAATTGTTAAAACACATGCTGTGTTAGCATTCGTAGAGGGCTTAGAAGACCCATGCTCTCCATTGTCCAGGAACACATAGACAGGTACACTGTGACTGGCGCCCAAGATGGTATCACACATGAATGTTGGGAGCAGCACTAATTATCTCCGGGGGGAAAAAGCAGAGAAATTGAATAAAGGTGGCTAACAAAAGGGGCTTCAATACTGGCTTTAACAAGCTAAATAAAACATGGTGAATTGTTTCTGTATAGATTATTAATATAAAAGTACTAATTCTACCTTTCTCTATTTTTTAACTATTTTGAAACTATTCAGTATTCTCTTCTGTAAATGCTAGGTTAAGTCAGTGAGAAGAAAAATTGCCTACCTCAATCAGAATGAATATAGAAATACTAGAAGAAAAAATAACATTTTTCATGTGGCATGTGCCATATATAAGCATTAGCTGACTGGACTGAAAACTTTAGAAGAATCTCTTGGTTCTTTGTTCGTGCTTTGACCCAATCACTGACAGAATCCTGTATTTAAGGTCGACAAAATGAACCCCAGCAGAGAGATGAAGGTGAGTCCCTGGAGAGTCACGTGAAAGCCAGTCAGATTGAACTGGAATGAGAGTGGAATTTTCTCATAAACCAGGCCAGACAAGTACCCAGGAGGCCAGGCCACCTGCCCGGTTTCTAAGGGAGACAGAACACTTGTAGTCTCCACTTGGTGGAAAAGTACTCCAAAATATAATGTATTTCAGCTGCTTCTGGGCTGACTGCCTAGGTGTGTAAGAACTTAGCTGGTGCCACTTCCAGCATTCAGAATTTAAGAACTGAATTTGTGTGTGTGTGTGTGTGTGTGTGCGTGCGTATGTGTGTGCTCATGTACACTATTTTCAAAACTGCATCTCAGATTCCTAACAAAAATGAGAAAACTTATCAGACAAGGAAAAAAAACAGCAAAGGTGACAGTTTAGGGTAGAAAATCAGATAGCAGCTTCTCAGAAGGAATACAAGGATAGCCAGGGCCCCACTGTGAGGGCCCAGCCCAAAAGGAATGGACAGGAATGGGGTCTCTTGTCCAGCTATTACATCCACAGAGTAGCCAGACTTACAGACTTAAAAATATAAACTGCTCAGTTGTGTGCAAAAAGTGAACTTTAGATAAACAATAGGTAACTTTTTAGTATAAGTATGTTCCATGCAGCATTTAAGTCATATTTATATTGAATAAGTATTCATTGCTTATCTATAAAGTTTAAATTGAATTAGATATTCTGCATTTTATCCAGCAATTCTAGGATCTCTAAAAAGTCTAAGACTATATACAACAGGGAGGCCAAGAATTTATAGAAATAGTGTACTACATTTACACACAGGTAGAAAAAGTCAACTAGAATTTTTTTAGATAGCTAGATGCAGTGATTCTAGACATTGAAATTTATTGTGCATTTTAAAAAGTCTTTTGGATTTTGTTGTTGCTGATGATAGTTGTGTTCGTTTCATTTTTCCTTAATTTAATCTTTCCACATAATTGCTTTCCTTTAATTGATTCAATGAGAAATTACTAGTTTTCCAAGTGAACAGACTGAAAAATAAGATACTAAATGAAATGCAGACAACACCCACACACAAAAATATGTACAGCACCCACTTTCCCTTCAACTACAAGGTTAGAAATACCATGAACTTATGAAAAGAAAAAGCACTGTCTGATTCTACTAGGAAATAGTGGAAGATAATGTTACTTCAAACATTGTAATAACACACTTATAAAATATCAATTCTGCATAGCTGACCACCTGCAGCTTTGCTACAGTGTCCCTTAGTATTAAGAAGATAAACTACAAAATAAACCAGCGCTCTTATGAAAGCCAAAACTTATCCTTCAGTCACCATATTGAATCCCTCCATTAAGCCCTTATTTCAGTGGTTTTCCATGTTGGCTACATATTAGAATTGTGAGGGGAGATTTAAAAAGAACTTAAGCCTGGATCCCAGCCCCAGAGATAGACTTGATATGTATTTAAGGTAGAGGGGAACCGTGTTTTTTAATTATCTCCAAATAAGGATGTATGGGTAGGTTACAATTTACAGATAAATTATAAAAGGTATGAAATAATTTGAAGAGCAAAATAGAAAGAGAAATAATTTCAAGAGAAAAATAAAGGCAAGATGGTAGGAAAACAGAAGGTAGACTTTTGGGAAATGGAGAAGGAAATCTGGGGAAGTGGGGAGAAGGATGTATAGAGGGAAGGGGGTGAAATATGATTAAGATAAAATATACACATACCAATCCCCCAGAATAAATGTAATAATTAGGTATCACAAAGATTTACTAATAATTTTTAAAAGGTTTATCCCATTTCCTGCCAACTCCTATCTCTCTTCCATTCAACTTAACAAAGCCACAAAGCAAAGACTGCTCTAAGCCAAGAGCTAGTATGAAAAAGTTGGGTTCTTCCTTGCCCAGCTGCAGGTTCTCCTGAAGGTCAAGCACCTACAAACAGGTGCCACTGAAGGAGTTTAGAAAGGAGCAAAGCTTTGAGGCAAAACATTTCAGGCAATCCTACTTTATTGGCAAATCCCAATTTAACCTGCCAAATTTTTATTTTTAAAATGCATCACCTGGGCAGCATGCAAAGGATATCAGCTCACTTCAGAGCAACGTTCAGTTCAGAATGAAATCGAAGGACAAGGGGCTGCGGGCCAACATGTCCCACCTGCACTTCTGTGTAGACCCTGGTCAGGAAACGCCCCTTTTCCCTAGCAGCCCCTGTCAGAGAGTCAAGCAAGGTCTTGATCAGCATAGTTACAGAACCAAGCACTTCGTAACTTCATTCAAATCCCTCCTGTGTCCTATTACTACTACAGGCCAAGCCATATGGCATCATTTTCGTATACCGATTCCCACAATGAATATAACCATTACGTACTGCAAATATGTACGGATAAGAACTTAAAAATTTTTAAAAAGAAAAGCCAAAAAAAGAAGTCATTTTTACTAATTTGAAAATAAAGCATTAGAAAACGGATAAATTTGACCTCACAAATGGATAACATGATTTCCTGGTTTCTGTGGCATGAGAAAAATTTCCTGCCTTACTTAAGAAAAGACACTGTCAGAAGTAATCTCCTAGGACTAAAGTTCTACGTTAAATTTCTGGTACCATTAAAAATGACAACTAAAACAACAACAGTACTAGTTTGAAAAAATAGATAAAACTTAAATAAAACCATTAAAATCATAGACTCTTATATACAGCATCTCAAGGGCCACTTAGACCAGCCTGCCTCTCTCAAAATACATACCAAGAAACTAATACCCAAAGAAACTCACTCATTTGATGTACAGTACAGAGAACCTATGCAGGTGGAATCACATTCTATAGCTGCACAAGTTAAAAAAAAATCACATGGCTGTTGCACAGAGTGCAGGTCTCTTGACCACCAGTTTAGTATACTTTCTACTACACTTTGAAGCTTCTTTATGGCGTTGAAGTGAAGTCAAATGTCCTAAGTAAATGGAGTGGGAAGAACTAGGTATTCTGAGGGAGATGGGAAACATTTGAAGCAGCAGGTGCTGAGGGAGGAGTACAGACTGGGAACACATACAAGACCGGTGGGCGGCATGGGGAGTACACTTGTAATTGGACCATTTATCTACAGTGGCCAAGCCACAACAGTCGCATAATTTCCTCCGGTAGTTTTTGCAGTCCAGATAAAGGCAGGAAGAGACAAACGACCAGATCTCTCCAGGGCTCGGGTTTGCCAGCTGCCTGCTCCAGTCAGCCCTGGGGTAGAGAAATCAAGGATGTCATGGGGAATGTGACATCATAGACACTAAGAGAAGGAAGTGACGATAGAAGGGCTGACAGGCATGGAGAAAGATGGAGAGAGTCAAGTTCCTGAGGAAGATAAGAGATCTGTGTTTTTAGAGAACTGAAGGAAAAGCTGGAACTATCGATACAAGGTGGCAGCAGAAACTGAAATGATAGAATTTATCAGTTCAGAACTACAGCATCTCAAGTAAGTATAAGATCCAGGATGTAGATAGATAATATTAGCCACTTGATGGCAAACAATATCACTGGAAGCAAAAAGAGGCAGGATTTGGAATGGGTGAGCCCTGTGGCCATTAAAGGAAAGTAGAGACCAGTGACCTGGTGGTCAAGGGACAATGTGACAAGAAAAGGTAGCCCTGAGAGTCACAAATACATCCCTGAAGCCTTGGAGAACCAAAAGATCACGTGACTATGGGTGGCTGTTCTGTCTCCTCATGAGTTTTTGTTTTTAAGAACTCTCACAGTACAAGTATAAGGGGCTGGGAATAAATGTAAATATATCCTAATGGTTAGCGGTGTCCTTAGGGTCCACTTGTCATCATAAAAAAGAATGATAACTAACACTTCCGTAGTATTTCACATTGTTTTAATGCTTTACAAATCCTGTATTTCCTCAAATACTAGACACCATTAATTCTAAGACACGTCAATATTTATGTATCATAAAAATACTGCCAAGTATAATATAAATGCCTATTTTTTGTGTGTTTTTGAGACAGGGTCTCACTATGTAGTTTAGGCTGACCTTGAACTATGTAGCATGCTGGCCTCAAACTCATAGCAATCCTCTTGACTCAGCTTCCTAAGTGCGAGGATTACAGGTGTGTACCACCACGTCCAGCTGTAAAATGCCAACTGTAAAGCACATTCTGATTTCAGATGTGAAAAATGGGCACCATATATATCAGATGAAATACATTAACTCACTTAATCCTCATAAAGAGTTTATTTGGGAGATATTATCATGACTACCTCCATATTCCAGGTAAAGCAACCAAGACACAGAGAAGTTAAATAGTTGGCCAAGTTCAGACAGGTGATACAATACATCAGGGACCTGAAGCCAGAAAGCCAAGCCTGATTCCAAAAGCTAACTCTTAATATCGGCAGGATACTATCCCAGTCCAACAAATACTCACTGAAGGAGAGTAAAGAAACATTACAATGCGCAGACCTACACTGTGTGCCATCAGAAGGAAACAGCACAGCAGAGTCTACTGCTGGTGCACACAAGCAAGGATGTGGACAACCTCAGAGAGGCCTCACATTCCCAACCCAGGCCTGGCTCTCTCCAGGGGATCCGCCACAATTACTGCTTCCCTGAAATGCAGCCTTCCTGGCACCACTTGTCAACAGCAACTCATCCCACTAGTCCACGCACTTTTTCCACTTGGCTATTACTACGTCCATTACACCTTTAGCAATACGTACTCTTCCCTTCAACATCTGTTTCGTTTCATGAGGGTGACTCCTGGAGCCACATCCACAGCTGCCCCTAATAGAAAAGCCACAGCTGAGTAAGTACCCAGATGCATCCAGCCATCAGATTACACAGCCCCAAGCTGCTCCCTCCCCTGGCTTTCATAACCAGTAAGCTAGTGGCCAGGATCACGAAACTTACACATTTCCTTTACAGTTCACGGCCTCAGTTACTGTGGTAACAGATGTCACAGAAACAGAAAGCCACAGTCACCATTTACATTTCCTACTAACATACGAAAGGAATGTTTGACTTTGCCAGTAATCAAAGAAGTATTATAAAGGATAGCATTACTGTCTCTCTTTTTAGAATACATTTTAAAATCATAAAACCTGTTGTCTAAAAATCAATGACTATAATCAAATGTTGTCCTCATTATCAACAACAACAAAAATAACTACTACTATTGCTAGAACTGCTGTTAGTATTAACTTTTGTTGACTGTGTTCTATCAACCAGGCATTGTACTTTTTGTACCAAAATCCCAGGTATTTTGGGACTTTCTCTACTCCATAGAGAAGAATATGATAGACTTCACTTTGTGGGACATTCAGGTTAAAAGGTTAAAATATAAAAAGAGGTGCCTTTTGAGAGGTCAATCTGGCGACTGGTATCAAAGACTAAACACGTGCATGACGGTTTCAACAATTCTTTCTTTGAAAACTCCTCCTCCCTAGGAGAAAACCTAGAATACATTCAAGATTTGGATGTAAGTTTTCATCACAATGTTTTTATAATGGCAAAAATATATATTACATTAATTCAATGTTTTGAACTTTTATCTATCAACACTGTAACGCCCCATAATTATTAAAATAGTTGATAAAGCACTTTTGTTTTCTTCCATTTTTCTACAACAAACTTGTGTTACTTGTATAATTAAAATAACTTATACAAAGTTATTGCAGCTGAAGTTCTAATCAGCTGCAGAGTCACACTCAATCTGCAGGCAAATCACAGCTTCTAGAGACAGATGCAGAGATTGCTGGCAGTCTGGCATCATGATTGAGAGTGCAAACTCTGAACCAGGAAGGCCTGCTTTGAATCTCAGCTCTCTATCTACAGGCAGTGGCACTTAGACTTTATATTTTTTACAAACTGCAGCAGCCCCACCCACAGAACTTCCACAGACCCCGCCTGCCAGGATAGATACCCCGTCACTACACTTGGTCCTTTTACCAGAAATGGTTTTCGCTGTTCCCATCAGAGTCATCCCCTTTCCTAGTACACAACATCACTATCCGTCTTTTCCCGGGAAGGACACCACTGCAGTAAGTCTTTACTCATACTACATCAAATTGTCCCCCTCTACTGGAATCTTCTCTCAGGCATACATAAATGCTTGGATTCTCCCCATCTTTAGTAGCACAAAATGAAATCTTTCTATCCCACTTTCTGCACCAGTTACTATCTCCTTTTTTTCTTTTTGTAGCAAAACCTCTAAAAAACTTGCCTATCTACTCTCTCCAACCATCACTCTCTTAAACCCACTCTAAATTAGACTTTTATCCTGACACCTTCACCAGTATCCTCCAATACAAAGATCACCATATTCTCCATGCTTCGAAATTCCATAATTAATTCCCATCCTTACTTCACATGTTCCATCACTTGGCACACTCCCTTCCTCTTTGCTATGCTTTCTTCATTTATCATTCAGAACTCTACAATCTCTTGGTTTTCTTCATGCCTCGCTGGAAGCTCTTCATTGTCTTCATCTCAATCTCTTCCTGTTGGAGGTCCCCAGGCCTCCATCTACACATACCATCTCATCCACACTTCCCCTTCTCCATATACACACACCATCTCATCTGCACTAATGTGTTAAATACAAATTTTCATATGTGCAGATGACTCTCCAACCTGCATCTCCAGCTCAGAAGCCCTCTTCTCTAATTCCATATTCTTTCATCATAATGCTTGCTCTGCCTTTCCTGTTGCATGTCAAATCAACAACTCAAGCTTAACATATCAGAAACAATAGCCAGTCTTCCCCCTACACAGTTGTTGTACCCAAAGTCATCTTTTACAGTCCAAAGCATTTCCACAGTTTCATTGCTCATGTCAAAAACCCTGACATTGGGGCTGGGGATTTAGCTCAGTGATAACAGTGCTTGCCTTGCAAGCACAAGGCCCTGAGTTTGAGCCTCAGCACCAAAAAAAAAAAAAAAAAAAAATTCTGACATTTTCCTGGAGTCCTCTCTTTCACATTCAGTCTATCAGGAAATCCTGATGACTCTACTTTCCAAGTAAATCTAGAATCCAATTACTTTTTACAGTCTCTATTACTAAAACCATAGTCTAAGCCACCATTTCCTGTGCAAATACAATCCCTTGTGCAAATACAATTTCTTGCCTGAATTACTGTAACAATCCCCAAATAACTAGTCTCTGTGTCACCTTGGGTCCACCTACTGACCAAACCCCCATCCATAATCTCTTCCTCAATACAGCAGCCATAGAGTCCTTCCAAACACAAAGAAGATCATGCCACATCTCTGCTCAAATATCTCTGTTTTCCCCTTCAGTCAGCACAGTATCCAACAGGAAGCAAATCCTGTTACAGTTTATATCTAATATCCCTCAAGAGCCTTATGCTGTCATAGGTGGGGCTTTTGAAAGATGATTGGATTACGAGGGTGCTAGAGCTGTGGGGCCTGGTTACAAGAGGGGGTAACTGGGGCAAGACCTGGAAGGGTCTATCTCATTTCCTGGTTCTTCCCTTCACTCCTCCTGCTTCCTGTTCCTCATGAAGTGAGCGGCTTTTCTTCCGCCATGCCCCTCTGTCATGCCATCCTGCTTTGGGGCCAGCCAACTATGAACTGCAACTGTGAGTCAAAATAAACCTCTCCTCCCTAGTTGCAGGTGTTGGCTATTTTGTCCCAGAGAGGAAAGTAACTGAGACACCCTATACTAGCCTACAATGTTCTACATCAAGAGTTCCTTAAGGTTTTATGCTGTGACTCCCTTCTCAGGATAATGTTTTTAAGTTCATAAAATATTAAAATTTAATAAAACAACTTCATTTTCAAATTATCTTAACTGTGATACAGTAATATATGTACTCTTTTATTAACACATTAAATAACAAGATCTAGTGGCACACTGGATAACCAATTTAAGTTTTAAGTGATTTTGAACATGTATTTTATGATAATTATAATGACCATAATATGGAATAGCATCTATGACTTCCATTGCTAAGGTCACAGGTTCCAAATTAACATCATCGTCAGGATGGTTTTACTAAATTGCAGAAAACATTCATGATAGAAGTGCAGAAAACATTCATGATGGAAGGAAATGCTAAACTGCATTTAGATCTTATTAAAAGTAAAAATGATTTTTTCTTCCTAAATTAACAGATGCTTCAATTCTATCCATGGACCCCCTTGGAGGGGCTCAGGCCCCAGATAAACACCCTTTGGCTCTATGTCACTTCCGGAAGCTCCTCTCCTAGCTGTTTACCTCAATTCAAAGATCCAGGTGCATGGCTCCCACTCTGTTGCAAAGCCTTTGCACAGACTTCCCTGTTCCTGTTTCCATCTCTGTCTTTTTTCTTATTTCTTTGTTCAGTTATCAACTTCTCCATGAGACCTATCCTAAATGCCCTCGCTCAAAACTGCATCCAGCTCTGCTACCACAGTCACAATCCTCCGTGTCATGCTTTCCTTTCCCACATCATTTATCTTTGTCTAATGTACTATGCAATGTGTTTACTATGTTTCTTTATTGTTTCCTTGAGGGCAGAGGAACATTTTTCTGCTTTGATCCACTGAGTTAACTGAAATACCTAGAATAGAACCTGGCATGTAGGAGGTGCTCAAAAAAGACGTCTTAAATCAATGTATGTATTTCAAGGAAAATAATTTGCTAGGGGCCTATTATGCAAAACACTTCCCCCACTCACAATTCCATATGACTTTATATATTCATCATCACTATGTATCTAATACTTATTTCTTTCCACTCATTTCAAAGTGAATCCACATTTAAGTTCTTAGGAACACTCCTGTATTTATCCCCATGGGAGGTGGCATGTCTTGTCAGTTTAATGGAGCTAACTTCTACTTTTCCAATTATTGATTCTTCTCTCTAGCTTTGTAGCCCCAGGAAAGTATAAAACTTCTCTAAGTTGTAATACCATCATGGGGGAAATATACTTACCTAACATACAGCATTATAATAAGGATTAAAATGTAATTGTTCAATCCATGTAGGGCATTAGCTCATTTTCAAGGGCTTGGCAGATGTAAAGCACAATAGTTATCACTGTCACTACTCTTAATCCATGAAACATGGACCTAGTCTCTTATAGAACAAGGGACAGACTACCCATTTGCACCATTTATAGGTGGCTGATATTCCTTCATTCAATTTAATTTAGGAGACATTTTTATATTATAAAAGCAATACAAGTATTCTGTATAGAATATAGGAAACAGGAAGATCCACTCCTTTGGGCTAACTACTGTTAGTATTTTGCCGTGTTTCCTTGTAGTCTTTTGTCCTGTATATCTCTATCAGGGATTCACATCTGATTTCTTTTTAATGGTCTTACATTCTACAGGCAAGGACTTCTTTGATTTCTGATCTTTATTTAAAATTGACAAATAAGAAAAACAAGATGAAAACCACACTGCTTTCTTGCTGACCTCACAGAGGCCAGTCTGCGTTCTGGAAGATCAGGATGTACATCTGTTTTAGTTACTTTTCTCTCGTTGTTGGGACAGAATACTCAACACCCAAAGTTAGGAGAAGAAAGGTTTATTAGCTCACAGTCTGCAGAGGTTTCAGTCTATAGTCCGCTGGGTCCGAGGCAGGGCGGCATGGCAGACCGGCAGCAAAGCAAAGTAAAGTGAGGAAAATGCAAGGAATGTATGCAAATAAGCAATGCAAACAAGCAGCTAGTTAGCTTCTTCCTGTATCTTTTATCTAGGCTACCTGCCCCCAGGGTGGCCCGCACTCCCACCCCCAATCTCAGTCTTACATCCTTGATCCCAGCAGAACCATGCCAGACCGATCAGTGGATCAATTTAGTAATCACACACTCTAGATCCAGCTATCTCTTACCACATGAGGCTTTGGGGGGACATCTAGACACAAACCATAACAACATCAGACACAGAAGCTGGGTGGCTCTCTGCACACAACACAGCAGGACAGAACCTCTTTGCTCCTCATGGTGACACTGTATTTGCCTTCCCACTGGCCTTCCCAGCCCTGTCCTTTCAACATTCCACAGCAGGTCCAAGTTTGGGGGCTGGGGCATGGGAGAGGCCTAAGGAATAGGAAAGAGAATACTGAATCTTATCTAAAAGCCTGAGGCTGACTTCACAGGTGTAGGGCTGGCCTGGGAAGTGAGGGAAGTGCTCCAAGCAGGCCCATACCAAGGGAACTGGCTTCCTCCTTTGCAACCTTAGGCTCTAGTTATAACCATTAAAATTCAGGCAGCAGGCCATGATGAAAGGAACCCTGCCATGCCCAGGAAAGATAAACAGTACTGACACTTTTGTCTAAATGAATCTGCCATTTCCAATTGCTTTGGCACACAGAACTAACTCTACAAATGTCAACTGTCATCATACATATTCTCATTCTTGGATGAGACGCAGTAATCTGTATTTTTAACATGGTCACAGGTAATCTCAGTGCAATATTTTTCCAAATGCAATTTATGCAATTTAGAGTAGTGCTCTCCACACCCTTTCATTAGTTCATGCACCCAATATTGTTCTAAAAATAATATTCCTCACACATATGTAAACTGACACCAAAACTTTTTCGTTCTATATTTAAATAGTTGTAAAAAAAATTCTGAGTAACTTAATATTGGTATCTTTTTTCCCTTTTTATTAATATATGTTTGACATACATAATAGATACAATCATCATGGGGAATTGGTACATACACACATTGTATCTTGATCCTTTTTACGTTCCCTCTCATCTATCCCATCCCCAAATCCTTGTCCCATCTCCACATAGTCTATATTTCTGTTTCCTATCATCTATCTTTTATTTTGCTCTTTAAATTATTTATACTTTAAGTCGTCCAAGAAAAAAAAAAAACAAACCTGTGCAATATTTAACTTTCCTGATTTCTTTCACTTAGCATTATGGTCTCAAGGTGCCTCCATTTTCTTACAAATGACTCAAATTTATTCTTTTTTATTACACAATAGTAATCAAATGTGTATATATACCACATTTTCTTCATCCACTCGTGCTGATGCTCATATAGGCTACTTCCAAGATTTAGCTATTACGAGTTGTGCTGCTATAAAAATGAGTATGCATATACCACTGTAATATGTCTTTAACTCTTTTGGGAAGATACCCAAATGCAATCTCTAGTTTTAGTTTTCTGAAAAAGCTCCATACTAATTTCCATAGTGGTTGTACTAGTTTACATTCCCACCAACAATGTAGAAGGCTTCTTTTTTCACCTAAAATTTTACCAGTATTTGCTTTTAGAATGCTTGATGACAGTCATTCTTTCTGGATTAAGATGGAATCTCAGTGTTGTTTTGAATCACATTTCTCTAACAGCCACAGATGTTGAACATTTTTTTCATTTACTTATTGGCCATTTGTACTTCTTCATTTGAAAGGTGTCTATTCATTTCAATTGTCCATTTTTTGATTGAGTCTTTTATTTTGGAGAAGGTTTCATTTTTTTGAGGTTTTTTTTATAAATTCTAGAGAGTAGTTTTCTGTCCAAAGGATAACTGGCAAACATTTTTCCCACTCTGTAGGTAGTTTCATCACTCTGTTGACTATTTCCTTTGCTATTCAGAAGCTTTTTAATTTGATATAGTCTCATCGTTGATTGTAGCTGTCATTTCTTGTGCTACTGAAATAAGTTTGTTCAGAAAATCCTTCCCTATGCCTTCTAGAGTTTTACTTAATTTGTCTTCCAGCAGAATCAATGTTTCTGTTTTTATATTTAGGTCTTTGATCCATTTTGATTTGAGAAATATGAATCAGATTCATTCATCTGCATGCAGACAAACAGTTTTTGATCCCACCTGAATAATGATATCTTACAACTATTACATCACTCTTCAATGTAGCCAATGGAATCTAGTAAACACCATGACTTGCCACCCAACAACACCTCTTTAAAAAGGCTGGGAGCAAATTCTGATTTAAAATTCAGAAATTTTACATGATTTCTTTTTGTTGCTTAGAAATATTTTAATTTCATTTTCTCACAGAATTTATCAAAGTAAGTTTTAGGCTTCAGTGTCTTTTATTAGTCTCCCTTTCATGACAACCATGGGATACAAACATAAAGACAATCTGAATTTAAAAATTTCCTGTTATCACAAGGATTTTAGTTTCAGGTTAACCTCTAGATTGAGTTACATATTTATTAATACCTAACCTATGAAAAAACCACTAAAATTTTATAATTATTAAACATAAAAAATTAGACTTTTATTGACAATATATCTTTTATTGGAATGAACAGGATGGATTTTAGATATTTTAATGAAGAACAATTCACAGATACCATTATTTAGAACTGTCCCTACTTTGACACTGTGGGCTGAGGTTGTTTTTATACCTCAGCAAGTTATTTTAAGAAGATTTGGAATAGTTTAGATTTATGCCTTTTCTTGAAAATGGAATGAATATTTAGTTAGTTTGCAGTACTGGGGGATTGAACCCAGGGGTGCCCTACCACTGAGTTATATGTGAAATCTGCTTTTTATTTTTTATTTTGAGACATTGTCTTGTTAAGTTGCCTAAGCTGGGCTCAAACTTGAGATCCTCTTGTCTCAGCCTCCCTGCATACTGAGATTATCAGCATGCACAACTATGTCCATCTGAAAGGCCCATTTCAATTAAGACTACTAATGGGAGCTGAGCACCTGGGAAGTAATTTGCTCAAAATTATCCGTGCTGTCACTGTACCCATTGGAAGGTGATCTGCGTTCTCTCAGATTGAAGATTTCTCATTATATCCAAAATGCCCTGGACATCTTGCTAAAAGGGGGAGATTTGTAGACCACAATATAGATACCTGAAGTATAATAGGCTCCCCAGATTACTTTTTCCCCCTCATGAAAAAACTGAGAAAGACTGAATTGAGGGATAAAACAAACCAATAAAACGCTAACCAATATAAAATTTAAACAAAAACTTAAACAACAAAACAACTATCATATGCAAGCAATTCTAATGGCCAAGGAATTCAGAAAAAGTGATGGAAGGGTGAGACAGCCAAAGGAAGCAAAACTAGAACTGAGAGGAATGAGGGTAGAATCTGAAAGATAAAAGGACAGATAAAGATAAATAATTTACCCAGTCTCAAGCGTATGAAATAATAATTTTGTTGGCTAGGATGGAGTTTATGTCTTATGTGGATAATCAAAGAGCCTCTGGTGGAATGCAGTGGGTTATTTTGCCTGAGTGTTGCAAATATGATATTTTTTGTTGAAAATAAAATAGTTTATTGAGTGCGTTAAGGTTTAATGCTGCTGGTTTCATACAACAGAGGTAGGAGATTAGGGTAGGTGCAAAGATCTTATTCTATTCATCTTTGTACTCCAAGCATCTGTTACATTTACTAGGACATAATAGATGCTCACTAAATATTTGCCAAATGAACTACTGCATTACTATCTGTAATAGTTTAATAACAGGACCAATGAATTAGGCTACGTGTTGCTAAGTAAGAGATATAATCTAGAAGCATCAGTGACACTGATGTCACAGCCACTTAGCTGCAATGTCTAAAATTACACCATGAGATAGAATATGTGTTCTAACAAAGTCAGGGAAATCCCCCAGGAGTTATCCTAGCTCTACCATGTAGCTCAATGCACAATAGCAGCTTTTTATCAAAATTCACTTCTACTTACCTTGAATAGGAGTCCAATGAAGGAATCCAAATAGTTTGAAAAAATAACATCGGAGAATAGCACAGAGAGATCTGAAAACCATTTAGTTGTTTCTATTTTTACAATAGCTCTACTGGAGTCGTCATATAATTTGCTATCTAAAAAAAGAAAAATGCCTTCATAGTTTCCCTTAGTTTCCTTTACCTTGAAGTCACAAGTTGATTATTTGGAGCAAAGACTTTCCCTTATTTCATATGACTCAAAAACTGGCAAAACAAATTCAACATTTCAATACATGAAGGGAGAGACAGCTCCACATAAACAAATTTAAAATGTAAATCACTAATTGAATTTTTAAAAATCATATGAATTGCATGGTCCTTTCTCTAATGCATTAAATTTAAACTATTTTTGTGATCAAGACTTTAGACACATAGGTCTAAAAAAGAATTGTTGACAAAAAGTCTCCAACTAATATAATCCTTAACTGGGAACTTGTAAAAAGAAGCCTTTATAATCAGGAATAACCTGAGAGAATTTTAGCTTTGTTTTGGATGTCCTAGCCAGTAGAAAAGGTTGGGGGAAATGGGTTGATTTGTGTTTAATAAGCCAATTTAAAAATGATAAAAACAATTAAAAAACAACAGGTGCCTATCCCACTCCCACCTGATCCTGCAGCCCACCAAGGACCCTTGCTGGAGCCTGGAAGACCAAGGAAGCACTTGTTCAGCCTCCTGCCGATGCTGTGGCCCTCTGGGGAACCATTCCAGAGCCTAGAGGACTCAGTAACTGAACACCCTACCTCCAGTCCCTGGGTTCTCCACACAAGGCAACACACTGACAACAAATAGACCAACTCGATTAAATAAGAGGCCAACACTCAGCAGAGTCTTGTTTCAGGACTGAAGTGATACCCTTGCATACAGCTAGATGAGAGACAGCCTTGGGAGATAGGCTTGGAGAGGGTGAGAGCTAAGTACAGATCTCCTCAGATCCCTTGGGTAGTCCAGGCTCAGACCAGGAAGATCATGGGCCCCATATTCTGTTACGGGAGGCATGGTTTGGTGGTTATAATCATCAGAGGAGTTGGTCCTAAAGAAGAAATTTAACCTAGTGGTATGTCTTAGCGCTGGCACTGGTGCAAACACCCAGCAGAAATCACTGAATTACTACAGGTCACTGTAAGGAAGGCATAATTGTCTTCACTGAAATCAAAGTCCTCGTTTGTTTTAGTGAAGGGTTGTTCGTGAGTGGTTCCTAGGGTTTGTTAATATCCAGATGAGATTTGATGCCACTGTTGTTGCTGAACTTACTACCATCTACAAGGTAACATATTAGTGACTGGCAACTGGTTTTCTCTCTATGCTAATACATGGATTACCTGGAGGATCATAAATAATGCTGTAGCTCACTCCCAAAGAATGGGGCACTGGGCCAAAGAATTTGCAATCCCCAGCACAAAAAAACAAACACAAAAGCAGAAACATGAAAAGGCAAGGCAACAAAATGCCTCCAAAAACTCCTAACGCCACCCAAATTGGTACAGGGGACAATGAGAAGGAAGAACTCATAAGCTACACAGCAAATACATCTGAAAGGGCACAAATGGAAGTAAAACAGTTCTATAAGGTGCTTAGCAAATTTAAAGATTTAACTAATCACATAAAGAAACAAATGATCAGTGAGTCTAGACAAGACACTAATAAGCAGTTAGTGGAGCTAAAGAAGGAGATGTAGAACATGAATGTTTAGCCTGGAAAACAATGAGAGTCCACAAGAAAGGTCCAAACAGTATCCAGGAGATTAAAAACAGGATTGAAAGTATGGGTAGCAGAAGTGACCAATGCAAAGACAGAAGGTCAGACTGAGAGGAAAGGGCTGTGTTCAATGATCAATTAACAACAGATACCTTAAGAATAACAAAGAGACATGGAAAATGGATTCAACAGATCCTAGATGACTCAAAGAGGTCTAATGTCAGAGTAACTGGAATTAGCAAAAAATCAGAAGACAGCACAAAGGGCATTAAAAAACAGCCTGTTTACACAAGTAATAGCAGAAAACTTGCCAGACAGGGAAAAAGAATTTAGCATACAGATAAGTGAAGCACATAGAATTCTAAATAGTCATGATCGGAAAAAAAACAAAAACAAAACAAATCTAAAAAAAACAACCACTCCATCCCACATAATAATTAAAATACCAGAAATACAACACAAGAATAGAATCTTAAAGGCTGCTAGAGAAAAGCAATGAATCACCTATAAAGGAAAATCTCTCAGAATTACAACAGATTTTTTTTAAGACAGACCTTAAAGGCAAGGAGACTATAGAATGTAGTATTTCAAGCTCTTAAAGAACACAACTTCCAACCCAGATTGTTATATCTTACAAAATTATCTTGCAAAATAGATTGAGAGATAAGATACTTCCCACAATAAAAAAAAAAAAACTAAAGAAATTCATGATCACCAAACACCACAAAAAATTCTCAAGGATATCCTAGAAAGAGACAATGAAGCTAACAATGTCAAAATGTCCAATAAAATAAATAAATCATGTAGATAATAATTAAGTAGAAGAGAAAGAAATCAAAACAGCAATGGGAATTTAACACAATGACAGGAATATGGCAATACATATCGATTATAACTATCAATGTAAATGGATTTAACTAACCAAGCAAAAGACACAAATTAGCAGAATGGATTAAGAAACAAAATCCAATGATATATTGCATACAAGAAACATATTTAACACAAAAAGAAATTCACAGACTAAAAGTTAAAAGATGGAAAACAATATTCTACACAATAGGAACCCCAAAACAAGCAGGAATAGCTATCCTGTTTTTAAATTTCAAGACAAAGCTGATCAAAAGAAGCAAAGGACACTGCATGTTGTTTAATGGCAATATTTAACAGGAAGAGGAAACAATTACAAATATATATGCACCAAACCAATAGGTCACTTGACTTCATAAAACAAACTCTAATGAATATAAAAGATCAGCTAAACATCACTACAATTATAGTGGGGGATCTCCATACCCCAGTATCACAAATAGACAGGTCAACTTGACAAAAAAAATCAACAAAGAAGTATCAGTTAAACCAAGCCTTCAAAAAATGGACTCAATACATACAGAATGTTCCACCTAATAAGAATAGGATACACATTCTTTTCAGCTGCACATGGTACTTTCCCCAAAATATACCACATACTAGTTAACAAAGCATGCTTAAGAAAATGCAAAAGAATCACAATTTTATCATGCATATTATCAGATCACAGTGCAATAAAACTAGAAATCATTAGCAGAAGACACCACAGAAACTACGTAAACATATGGAAATTAAATAACACACTCTTGAATAATTAATTGATGGATCACGGAGGAAATTAAGGAAGAAATAAGATAGTCTAGAATTAAATGATAATGCCAGTAGAACATACCAGAATTTATGGCACACAATGAAAGCAGTCCTACAAGGGAAGTTTATAGTGGTGAATGCCCTCTTCAGAAAAACAGAACAAGCCCAAATAAATAACCTAATGATGCATCCCAAGGTCCTAGAAAACAAGAACAATCCAAATCCAGAGCTTATACAAAAAGAGAAATCATAAAGATCAGAACAGAAATGAATGAAATGTACACTAAAAAAAATATAAACAATCAATGAACTGAAGAGCTAGTTCTCTGGAAGAATAAATAAAATAGACAAACCCTTAGCCAGTCCTACCCCCCCAAAGCTGAAAAGACACAAATTAATATAATTAGACACGAAAAAAGTGAAATCACAATGGACACTGCCAAAATCCAGAAAATTATTAGCAACTACTTCACAAACACATATCCCCAACAATTAAAGAACTCAGAAGAAAGGGAGCGATTCCTAGGTACCTATGAATTACTAAAACTGAATCAAGACTTAGAAATCTTGAACAATCCAGTAACAGGCAATGAAATCAAAACTGTTAAAAATTAAAAACAAAAAACAAAACAAAACAAAACAAAAAAAACCACCTACCAGCTAAGAAAAGTCCAGAACCCAATGGATTTACAGCTGAATTCTACAAGAACTTCAGGGAATATCTAACACGAATACTCCTCAAATGAATGAAATTGAGAAGGAAGGAGTACTTCCAAAATCGTTCTCAGAAACTAACATTATCCTGATCCCCAAACCAGACAAGGATTCAACCAAAAAAGGGAGTATAGGCCAATTCCTGTAATGAATATAGCTGCAAAAATCCTTCACAAGATACTGGAAAACAGAATACAAAAAAATCATCAAAAATATCATACACTGTGACCAAGTAGGCTTCATCCCAGGGAGGTAAGGATGGTTTAAAATATGCAAATCAATAAGTATAATTTGTCATATAAACAGAAGCAAAGCCAAAAGTCACATGATCATCTCAATAGATGCACAGAAAGCCTCTGACAAAATGCAACATCCATTCATGATAAAAACCCTGAAGAAAACAGGTATAGAAGGTCTTTATCTCAACACAATAAAAGCCATTTATAACCAACATATGACCAACGTCATATTAAATGGGAAAAAAGCTGAAAGCTTTCCCTCTAAACTCAGGAACAAGACAAGGTTGTCTGTTATCACCATTCCTGTTCAACATAGTCCTTGAAACATTAGCCAGAGCAATCAGGCAAAAGAAAGAAATAAAAGGGATATATACAGGAAAAGACAAACTCAAAATATCATTATTTACAAAGAAAGAACAAGATCCTCTACTGACAAGACCCAAAAAAAATCTCCACACCAAAGACTCCTAGAATTGATAACCAAATTAGGCAGTATAGCAGGATACAAAATAAACACGCAAAAATCAATAGCATTCCTATAAACTAAAAATGAACTCACTGAAAAAGAAATTAGGAAAACAACACCATTCACAATAATATCACAAAAATTACGTACCTAGGTATTACCCTAAGGAAGCAAAAGACTTCCACAATGAAAATTACATCAGACTGAAAAAGGAAATAGAGGAGGTCATCAGAAAATGGAAAAATATCCCATTTCTGGTTAGGCAGAACCAACACGATCAAAACTGTTATACTTCCAAAACTGATAAACAGATTTAAAGCAATCCCAATCAAAATACCAACAACATTTCTCACAGAGTTACAGAAAATAATTCTAAAACTTATATGGAATCTGAAGAGAGATTCAGAAGAACAAAGGCAATCCTGGGTAACAAAAGCAAAGCAGATGATACCACAATTCCAGACTTGAAGTTACCTTATAAAGCTACAGTGATTAAAACAGCAAGGTACTAGCACAAAAACAGGCATGTAAGTCAGTGGAACAGAATAGAAGATGCAGAAACCACCACAGGCATGTACAGCTATTTGATATCTGACAAAGGAGCAATAAAACATATACTGGAGGTAAGCCAGTCACTTTAATAAATGGTGCTTGGATTATTAGATATCCACATGCAGAAGATTGAGTCTAGAACCGTATAGCTCACCATGTACTAAACTAAAATAAAAATGGATCAAAGATATAAATGTTAAAACAGAAATAATCTACTGGTAGATAAAATACATATGCCTCTTGAAGACATAGGCACAGACAAGGACTCTCTGAACAGAACTCCACTGGCACAAGAAATACAGTAATACCAAGAATCAACAAATGGGATCATAACAAATTAAAGAACTTCACAGCAAAGGAAACAACCAACTGAAGAGACAACCTACAGAATGGGGAAAAAAATTTGCTAGCTATACCATGGACAGAAGCCTAACATCAAGAATATATAAAGAACTCACATGACCTAAGTTTCATTGTGGTTATAGTTGTACAAATTTGTCAATGTGCTAAAATCTAAGGAATTCTACATTTTAAGTTTGTAAATTGTGTAGTATGTAACTTTTAGTTCAATAAAGTTGTGTTTTTTAAAAAGTATATAAAGAATTTTAAAAATTATATCCCACCAAATAAAAGACCCAATAGAAAAAAGGGCAACTGAAATGAAGAAATAATCTCAGAAGAAGTACAAATGACTAAGAACTACATGGAAAAATGCTCATCATTGCAGGCTATCAGAGAAATGAAAATTAAAACTATACTGAGATACCATCTTACTTCAGAAGGAATGCTACCATCAAAAAAATCTAATAACAAATGCTGGCAATGATGTAAGGGAAAAGGAACTCAACTACATTGTTGGTAGGAATGTAAACTAATACAACCACTATGGAAATCAGTGTGGAGATTCTACAAAAAACTAAATTAGAAATTCCATTTGACCCTGCTATCTAACTTCTAGGTATCTTCCCAAAAGAGTTAAAATCATAGTATTTCAGGGATATATGCATACCCATGTTCAAAGCAGCACAATTTATAATCGGTAGATTTCGGAAACAGCCCATATGTACACCAGATAAATGGATAAGGAAAATATGGTACTTATATGCAATGGAGTACTATGCTGCCATAAAGATAAACTTGAGTCACATGTAAGTAAATGGATACAACTTACAAACATAATGTGATGTGAAATAAGTCAGACACAAAAACTTAAATATCATATGGTTTCTCTTACATGAGAAATCTGGGGGTACACACATGCACACACACACACATATATATGGGGAGAGAGAGAACAAAATAGAAGAGAGATAAATACAGGGTGGGGAGGAGTTTAAATACTTCTCCAAATTTCCCCAAATTATAAATTCCATTGTTTTAAAAATATTTCAATATATATACAAATTGGTTTCATTTATGCTACTAGTTTATCTTTGTTGAAAAGATAGATTTGCATTTTTATCTGTTTCTTTTTTGTAAAAATCTTTTTGGTTTATGCTTGGAACGTTGAATAACTTACTTTGAAGATAACAATACACAGTGTAATAACTTGTAATAACCTGTTATTCTCTTATTATTTGATCATGAAATTTTGTTATATTTGTTCATAAAATAAAAAAACAACAACAAAAATGAGCAAAAGACTTAAACATATTTCCCCAAAGAAAGTATACACATGGTCAATATGCATGTAAAAAGATGCTCAACATCATTCATTATTATGAATGTGCAAATCAAAATCACAAAAATTTCATATCTATTTGTATAGCTACTATAAAAAAAGAAAAAAAGTACTGGAAAAGATGTGAATAACATGGTATAACTACTATCAGAAACAGTATAGCGATTTCTCGAAAATTTAAAAATAGAACTATCATATGATCTAGCATTGCCACTTCTGGGTATGTGTGGTTGAAAGGAAGATGATGACAGGATACTTGCACATTCCTGTTCGTAGCAGCCCTATTCACAATAGTCAAGAGATGGAAGAAACCCATTCGATAGACGAGTGGATAAACAAAATTAAATCCATGCTTCAACATAAATGAATTCTGAGGGTGTCTTCATTACTTTTCTCTCATTGCTGAGACAAAATACCCAACACCCAAAGTTAAGGGAGGAAAGGTTTATTTAGCTCAGAGTTAATAGAGATTTCAGTCCACAATTGGCTGGATCCAATGCACAGTGGCATGGCAGACAGGCGAAGGCAGCAAGGTAAGCAAGGGACCTAAGCCGCTTCTTTCTGTGCCTTATGTCCTATCCAGGCTGCCAGGATCAGGGCGGTGCCAAACCAGTGAGTGGACTGATTTGGTAATCACACGTCCTTAATCCCAGCACCACACACTCTAGATTTTTTTTTTTTTTTTTTGTGCTGGGGATCGAACTCAGGCCCTTGTGCTAGCAAGGCAAGCACTCTAATCACTGAGCTAAATCCCCAGCCCTACACACACTCTAGATTTAACCACATCTGAAAAAGCCCCACTATGACTGCATGAGGTTTTGGGGGGACATTTAGGCACAAACCATAACAGAAGCCAAAACTGAAATAAGATAATCACTAAAAGAATAAAATACTGTCTCATTCCATTTATATGAAGTGTCTAAACTGATTATACTCATAGAAACAGAAAGAACATGAATAATTGCCAGGATTTAGGGGAGAGGGGTGAGGGGACTTATTTAATGGGTATATTTCAGTTTTGAAAGATGAAAAAGTTCTAAAGAGCTTTGTACAATAATGTGAATATACTTATACTATTGAACTATATACATAAAAATGGTTAAGACAGTAAATTTTATTTTCTGTAATGTATATTTTACCACGATAAAAATTAAACACAAATTGTTATTGTTTGTCTATCTACAAAAATTGAAGGATCTCAGCTGAAAAAATAATAGACCTCATAAAAGTATACAGTTAGAATAAATAGAAAAATGATAAAAAAAACAATAGCTTTGCTATACCAAAAACACCATTAGAAAAAGAAATTATTGTGAAAAATCTAGAAATAAGTTTAAAGTGTACAAAAGCTATTAAAAAACTGTACAAGTTTACTAAAGAGCATAAAATAACCCCTGAATTGCTACAGAAAAATATATGTTCCTAAATAGGAAGATACAGTTTTGTAAGGTTCCCTCACATGAAGATATTCTAATATAATTTCAGTAAAAAAATTCAATGGGATCATTTCATAGATCTTGAGAAAATGATTTTAAAGTTCATATACAAGAGTGGATGTTCATAAAAGTACTTAGGGTAAAAATCAAGTTGACATTATGGGCACATGGTCTAGATAAATGTCAATAAAAATGAATAAAGGGTCTGGAAAGAGATCAACATATAAAAGAAACTTATACACAAGAATTGGTACACCTTATAAGAATGAAGTATTTATTAAATGGTGTTTGAGCAAGTGATTAACAGTTTGGGAAAAGAAAAGTAGTAAAAGTGGTTTACATTACTTTGCTTTCACAGTGAACCAATCATTGTGGTAAGCTCTTAAATGCATTATTTCTCTGAAAACACACACACACACACACACACACACACACACACTACAGGTTAGTGTCCTTTTTACAAATAAGGAAACGGAAGTTAAAGAAAAAAGTTACAAAGCTACCCAGAGTCAAATGTCCAGCACCTTCTGAGGCCTAAAACTTGATTATATGAAATCTAATTCTATTGTGCAAGCTCCCTAATTATTATAGCTACCCTTTATCATATCCTTTTCTACTCTATACATGAAAACAAACATTCAGTGAAATAAAAATATAAACATATACATATATTAGTTAAAATATACATATTGCTAAACTTCATATTGGGAAAGGCTGGCTTAGCACCCTAAATTACAACAAACCTGGAAAAGGCTTAACTACATAAAAACTTCTACTTAATGAAAGACACCATGAGAAAAAAAAGACAAGTTGGAGACTAAGATTGTACTATATGAAAAATTCTTTTCTTTTTACATACAAAGCTCCTTCAGATCAGTAGTAAAAAAGAACAGTAACCCAATTCACAAATGGTCAAAGAATACCACCAAGAAAGTCACAAAGGACAAAATCTAAATAGTCAATATACATGAAAAGATGTCCAACTATGCCTTATAGGAAAAATATAAATTAAAAATTACACTATGCAACTTCAACCCATTGGAACAACAAATTAAATAAGCATTGGTGAAATATGAGGGATGCGCATTCTTGTTTTGGTTTAGTATTAATAAGTTCAGTATTATGAGATGCCAAAGCGTATAGTATCCACCAGTGGTTAAAGTGAGCCAGGACTCTTAACACAGTAATTCTGCTTCCATCCTATCAAAGTACTCACAGGTACACCCAAAACAGATGAGTAAGAATTTTATTACAGCATTGTTGGCAACAGTGAAATATTCTAGCATTAAAAGATACAGTAGTAAATGAATAGTTCAGTAAGTTATTTACTGCTTTATTGACTCTATGCAGCCATTATGAGAACAAGAGAGAAGGCACTGTGTGAACAAACATGAAAAAGCCTCCAATAGGTGACAGAAAGAAGCTAATCTTGCAATAGTTTGTTCAACATGACCCATTTATGTGGAAGTAATTTGATGTATCACTGTGTGTGTGTACATACAAAGCATATGATAGTTTCTGAAAAGGTATATATATAAACATTTCACAGGAACCCTTCTAAGAAGGCAGAAGGGCCAAGGGGCATGGAGGGAAAGATGAATTTTGCCTTTTCCTTGCAGATTAGCACTGTTTGGATTATGTATAGTGATTACAGGTATCTCACTTTGAATTTTAGACTGCTTCTTCCTTGTATTCTTCCTGAAAATCAGATATATCCTCTTGAATCAGGATGAATGAAACAATCTAGGGAAAAGGCAAACTAGAACCTAGCTGACAGGAAAGGGTGCTACACTGAAAATGGAAAGAGCTAAACACTAGATTGTAAGTCAGAAGACCTAATTTTCAGTCCCAGGTCCACCACTGATCAGCGTGATGGTCTTTCTGGACATCCGTTTCTTCATCTAAACAAGGAAAGAGCTAAATCAATGTTCTTTAAACTTCCTTCCACCTCACAAAACTACACAGATACTATGAATAGTTAGGCTGACAACCTGCCTGAATAGTCAAGTTTCCCAGCCAAAATTTCCTCAAATACTTGATTGAAAACAGTTTATAAAATTTATCATCATCATAAGCCATAAAATGGTTATCGTGAAGACTATGAAGAAGACATGGAAAATGTTCATAAGGAACTTGATAAAAATGTCAGCCTCCGTATGGCCACAAACATGCCAAATACACATGCATGGAACCAAGGACAAAAAATACCCAAAAAGAAAAATAATTACATCACTCCTCTGATGCTTTTCTGACACCGATCAATTCTCTAAATTGACACCGATTCTCTGATACCCTCTTGGTGTCTCATAATTCCCAATGCATTGGAGTTAGCCTCAGACTCCACAGGTTTCAGGGCTCCATCCCACAAGACTGCCCACAGTAAGAGGCCAGCGGCAAGGAGGACATCTCCAGGTACTCACCTTCACTCGTGTCCAACTTAGCTACAATGTGCAAGTTCCCAATAATTTGCTATAAATGAGAATACAGATGTAGAGGAGTTAAATACGTTGTCCCGGTCACAGCTAGTACAGTGATAGAGCCAAGTTTCAAACTCAAGTTCAGTTGACGCTCACACCCATGAGACCTGCAGTAAAAGTAATGCCGAACTTAACGACGTCCTCAGAATTTCTTTTGTCCTCTGAGATCAGACAGATTTCTACCTATCTCATCTCACATTCTCCTTTCATCCACTGCTTTCCTTCTTCTTGGGAGAATATGCTTGGAAGTTCACAACTGAAAGCTTGGGTTTAGATGTTTCTAGGAAATAGAGTAATTTACTCTTCCTATAGAATAAGAAAAAAAATCGCTATTTGCAATTTCCCAGTTCCCTTTTAGGAAGAGGGAATCGAAAGGATGTGTCTTTTGCTGGGCTAGTTGAGATCTACAACCAGATGAAAGGCAATCAAAAGGAAGAAAGCAAGTAACAAATGAAAAGGTCTGGTAGGGGCTGGTGGCAGAAGAAGCTGAAGCCCGAATACAGAGAGGCTGCATGGTAGAGGATCCAGGGCAACAACCCTTGGTGAAAGGCCACAGATGACAATTTACAGGAAAGAATAAAAATGGAGCCATTGGAGAGAAATTTTTAGGAAGAAGATGACCACTGAAAGAAGATGTTTATAAAAACGTGGTACAAGATATGGCATATCAACCTCATTCTCATCTCCACAAAAGAGGCTTAGAAGTAGATTAAAGGTGCTGGTAGTATTTTTCTTTGAGACAAAATAAAATTATTAAAATAGAAACAGTGATTCATGTGCCTCCTAAAATGAAATACACACACTCCATGTATTTTAACCACATAAATCGTGGCTCAACAAATGCTCGCTGAACAAGCCTCATCTGAACTTTACAAGAATCTACAGACTGGAAGCATTTTTACTTGCTTCATATGGGTTAAAAAATCATAATTAGCTTCCTTTCTTTGAGGCTAAAAGCAGCATAAGATGACCACATCAATTTCTGCAGATGTGTCCAGCATGGTCTCCCTGCTCTTCTTTATTACTCAGACTGACTCATTTCAGGTCCCATGATTTTTTTTTTCTAATAAGCATAATTCCTAAATGCTTTTGTGTCTGTATGTTTTCTTTTCTGGACCTTTAAATATCAGTATATTGCCAGGAAAAAAAAAATCACTCTCCACTCTCTTGCCCACTTGGGGCTGTCATTCTCTCCAAGTTGTAATTTTAGCTCATTTGTCAATTATGTACCTCTTTCAGCAAGGCATAACATCACTAGCTGTCACTGGCAAAATGAATAGAGATGAACTAAATAATCTCTAAGATTCTTGTAGTTTTAAATTTTTAATATTCTAAAAATTGAGACTCTATTTTAATCTCTCGCTTTGGCTCCCTTTTGCTAGTATTCCTTGAAACAGTAGGTGAGACCAAGGTCACTGTCCACATCTTAAGATCCTCTTCCCAAAGCTTTAGTTTCCATTTATGTTGAGGGCAGGGGTCAATCTCTCTACAGCTCCCAGTTCTATAGTAAGCAGAAGCTCAGTATATTCACTTTACCTCCGATCTCCCAGGATATCTCTCATTCTACATCTACCAACTGCAAAGGCTTCCTGCTCTTTAGTCTTCACAGCTTCCAATTTCTGTACTGTCATAATCACTGTAGGCAACTGATGATGTGCTACAAAAGCCTGTGGAATATATTACGAGAAAAAAAAAAAAAACCTGGACAATGAAAGAGAACACTTAAGATAATTTGTCTGGATACATGACTTTAAAGAATATTCATTCATGAATAACACAGTCTATTAGCTATGAATGGAGAAATTAAAACTCAAACCACAGAGCGCCAATAAAATATTCCAAGGTATTTATAGCTCTCTCTGGCTGGAAAAGACAGATCCATGACTCATCAGGAATGTGACAAACAGCCTCATCACTTACAGCAAAGCAAATTCAAAGCAGGCACAAACCAGCAAGTGGGCCCATTGTTACTTAGTTTAGAGACTGTTTGATGTAAAGTATTCTAAACCAGAATGTTTTGAGCTGCTCCAAGATTCTGGGTAGTAAAAGTTTGAGGAGATGCCACCTGCACTGACAGTTTGCTCACAACAGCCACAATACCCTGTGCCACATTCTCTTCTCCACAAAAACTGTGTTCTTCACACTCAGCAGGGTGCTAAGTCAGCCAAACCCCTGCCCAGCCCAGTCCGGCCCAGCCCTGAGGTGCCACCAGATTTACTTTTCCAGATTTTCCAGAGAAAGCTTTTCCAGATTCACACTGAAAGAAAAACCAAAGTGCGCGGTTCATTTCAGAAAACATGAGCGCCTTTCTTCTCTGTACTTTTTCCTCCTCCTTCTATGGGCAATTAAGTCACTGACAGTTCCCCAAATGGCACCATTTTAATTCCACAAGCATTAACCTCGTTTCGTCTCAGGACACATAACACACATATGTACATACACACATACATGCACACACACACATATGAATTTCCAAATAACAAGAGATTCCTGAAAATTATTCATAGTACAAAACTGGAGAAGGGTGAAATGGAAGCCCAATTTGGGCTGGACTTTTGGAACTGATGTTCCTTGTCTGAAGCTGGAGCATCCACAGATGGCTGTGGGGTGGGTGCAGAGCATCTAAAATACATGCTACATTAACTGTAGTGTTTTCTTCTGTAGCTTCTATCATCCCTTGATTTTTAAAGAGGTTTCAAAACATTAAGGATCACTAATCACAGTAAAACTGAGGTCAGTCAGTCTAAATGCATCCCTCGCTCAGACATGAGTTGGCCTTGAGAGGAAAATCTGTAAAAATCCATCATGCTTAAGTCATTAAATTCCTTAGGAACCTATTAGACTTTCAGGAAGAGGAAATAAATCACAAGAAATAAATTCATATCATGCACTTTTTTAAAAAAATGCCTGTGAATATATTTAGAAAAAATATATGATATATACATATATAAATGTTTAAATATAAGTAAATATCATATATTTAATTTACTGAAAGTCAAAAAACATTTCAATCACAATTTTATAAGGTATGTTCCTAGGTGGAACTACCAGCATTCTCTTCCCCCCACCTCACATTACTTTATAAAGAATACAATTCTAATAAAAATTTCAAAAGGATCCTTTTGAAACTCAGCCAAGTGTATTTTTCTCTTCTGGAAAGACCTAAAGAAATACAAGAAAAGCCAAAAACACTTTTTTAAAAAATATGGAAGACAAACTAAACTACAGTAATGGAGACATTTGTATGCAAACACATCAAAGAAAATAACAGCTCAAAGCAGGCCTAAACAATGCAGAGAGGGTATAATTTTTCTGAAATTCGCTGTAAAATTAATTTGCAGTTAGGAAAAAAAGTTACCTTTGATCTCTACCTCAGGGTAGGCAACAAATTAAATTTTTGTTATAAAATGGATGAAATGGAGGGAAGGAGAAAGACAAGGAATACAAAGAAACCAGTTAAAATTATGAAAACATAGATGATCTTGGAGCACAGGAAAATTTTGAAGCCAAAATTTAAAAATCCCATAAAATCCTACTTAGAAGAATCTAGATTTGACTGTAGAAGTATTTAAAACTTACACATCAGAAAACACATTAAGTAAAATTAAAAGCAAATGATAACAGAAGATATTTAACAATTTCAACAAGTATTAAATTTTATGTAAAGATTTCAGTAAGGAAAATCAATTGTGACAATTTGTTAATATGCAGCAAAACTCTTTAAAATGATATATACTAGGGAGGGGCAGGGGAAAGGTAGGAAGGGAAAACGAAAGAAAAAGAAAGAATAGAAAGAAAATGGAAACAAAGCTTTTGTAAATAAGGATGGGAAGAGGAGTTGAAGGGAGGGGGAGGGGAACGGGAAAAAAAGAAGAATCAAGATATATCATCTTGATTCTTACAGGCACAAATTCCTACGAAGAATGTTATCATTATGTATATCTAAAATATACCAATAAAATTAATATAAAAAAAGAAAAGAAAATATAACCCTCCAAAACTATGACGAGAACAGGGTGGACTTTTGTACCCTTGTGTTAGAATCCTGTAAGGTGCTGTAAGGTGTAAGGTGCTGTAAGGTGTACGAAGGCAGGTAAGTGTATGGAGGTCTCTGCGCAGGCGCTAGATACTTCTGCCACCTGGAGCCAGTTGGTCACTTGCGGCTGGCAGTGTAATGTGCACAGAAGGACTGATCTGCATCTCTAGATCCACCATCCACCCCTTCTGCAACTTACTCTGGGCCCCGTTGGCTGCCCTAACGGGGGCATCAAGTGGTTCCCAGACCCCTGGCCTCTCTCTTGCTTTGGCCAGTGGGAATTATAGCAGGAAACCGAAGAGCAAGAGAAGAGGGTCAGGCTGTTTCTTCCCCAGGTGCCCCCAGCACATCACCGTGGATTGCTTGCCCTGTAGTGTCTGAAGGTCACAAATCTTATCTGCCAGCCTGCCCTGTACCATTCAGCCTCCTCTGAAGATCTTGGTTTCATAATAGCCACTCTACCCTTGCCCTTGAAGTGGAGGGGCAACACAAGTGTCTTGGTGCTACTGCCCTATCTCTTAGCACTTTTCCTAAACAATGCAGACACCTTTACACATTGTCTCTAGCAAATTCTCAAATCATCCAAATTAAGTGTCACCTAATTCTTGACCATACCCTGGCTAACACAGTAATAAGACACAATTATCTAAGAGGAAGTAAGGCAAAGTGCTTATGTACTAAACCAGACAACAGGAGAAAAGTTATCTAATATGGTTTGGAAAATTTTTCATTCAGGTTTGGCCTTATGCTAACCCTACACTTCAATGAGTGTTTAGCATATCCTTAGGTTTTCTAGTCAGTGTTAAAAAGATTTTAGGCAAGCAACTAACTCTTATGGACTCTCACCACATATAGGACATTGTACTTTACAGTAGAGATGGAAGAAACTGGTTATACTGAATTGCTTTGGCTGTACCAAATTTAAAGGTAAATACTTTTGTCCTGGTTCTATTTGCACCATATCTTTTCACTTTGGTCAGGGTTGGATTTTATGTTAATTCCAAGCCTCATTTGCTAATCAAGTTTACTGGATCCAGGCTTGTCTGGTATAGAGAAAAGAACAAGTAGTATGAACTAACCACGAGGTAATTAACTATGTAAGAATCTAAGCAGACCATTTAAGGAGGAAAAAAAAAAAAGCAAAGACCCTTCCTAAACAAGAAAGACCATCCCAACCCACAAGTTTCAGTAACAACATGCTATCCTGAGAAGAGAAAAGTGAATTCTCAGAAGAATATGGGATTTGTTGTCCTCACCATCCCAGACCCATTCTAAGAAGAAGGTGGGAAAAAGGGCTCATCTCATTCAGAATTGCTGTGAGGCACAAGACAGAAACACACAGGCAGCAATGTAAGGAAGCTTGTATGAGAGATGGATTGTGTGGGGTGGAAAGAACAATTCTGTTTCACTTGAGCAGAACACATCAGACCCAGCAGAGTTAGCACAGAGTCCCCAGGTCACCCTCAGCAGTAGAGGTTAACTCCAGTACCCATCGCAGTCCTTTGAGTGACAGTTTTAGAGGGTGCTGGGGCTTCTCTCAACTGGCACATCACCAAGGCTTCAAGAGCTCATACACAAGTAGTAGGAGTACCCACGATGGTGGGCAAATATCATCAGAATGCCAGTGGAAGCCCTAAGGCACCAAAGGAGGTGGTCCCATTGCCAGTAGCTGCAGAGAATGCCGCTGACTTTGAGAGTGGCAAGAGAGAGCAACTTTAGCAGCGGGCACCCACCTGGGCAGGATAGTGGTTAGCCACCCTCACACAGCTAAGAGGAGCCCAGAAGCCACAGTTTAGAGAGACAGCTTCTCTGACATTGGCTCTCTTCTTTCTCATTCTGAGCAAAAGTACATTTACTGTTCTAGGTGATCTCTTAAGACTCCAGGAGAAGAACACTGAGTAAAAAGTTCTAAACTGAGGGAAATGAAAACAACAGCAAGTCCAGGGTGGCCAAGGGCAGCACAAGGACAGTAGCGAAAACATGATAAGAAACATCATCTCTATCCCAGCCCTGCCAAGACAAGGCGCGGATGCCAAGAGCACAGGATTCCAACAGAACATGTGAAATAGGAACACTAGAGTCTTCATCTCTCATTTCACTAAATTGATGAATAATACACTCTAGGAAAAATAAAGAACACTGGGAAGGGGACCAAGAAGTGGAAGAAGCGGGAGGGAGCAACAGGGAAGGGGATGAAAAAAGAACTCAGATGTATTATGTACATGTACCAACTCCCCACAATGAATGTGGTCATTCTGCACTGCAAACATACACTAATAAAAATCAAAATTAAAAAAAAGCACTGCATATGTAAAGCACAAGACTTTGAACGTCTTGATCTATTTTTTGATCTAGTTTCTGTCTCTGTGCTTCCTATACAATTTTAAGTCTTCCCAAGGTCAGGGACGCCAGTAGACATACCACAAAATGTGTTCAATTGTAAACTGACCACCCACGAGACTACAGTTTATTGAGCAACATATTTTCAGAAAATCATAGGAAAAATGTTTACTCTCTCAAAATTAGCAATACATGACATGGCAACCATATGCTGATATCCAGTAATGAAATAAAAACATGTTTCCCACAAGCATGGAATATAGTATTCTCTGGAAACTCTCCTCCCCAAAGGGTATCAGCAGATTACTGAGCACCTAGAAGGCTCTCAAGCAGCTGAGCCCCAGACCAGGAAGCACAGTGGGCATGTCACAGTACCGCCTTCCCAGGGAGTGGCCAGGGAGCTCAATGCCTTCTCCAGACCAATGCTGGCCTCCTCTGTCTCACTGTGCAATGACACTCACAGAGGCCACCAAACAGCATTCTCATTATTAGCACCTTCTTCCCTCCCTCTTCTTTCCATCTCATCTAAGACCATAAACAACTCTGAGAACATATCAATCAAAACAGACTGGGAAAGCCACTGCTGAGGGAAACTGGGAGCCTCCCTCAAGCTCCTGGAAATGGACCTGACACAGCTCCTGGAGAGCAGAGACTAAGAAATATCTTTAGAAATACAACATTCTAAAATATTATGGTGGATTTAAAAAGTAATTATGACATTTATTTCCTTCTCTGTTCAGCAAATTCCCATTGTTTGGGGAGAGGGCCATAATACACTGGTTGACACACTAAAATCACCAATGTAGACTAGGAATAAGAACCTGCAGGTTTTTTTTTAAGCAAACATTAGTATTCTTAATCACTCACGCGTTACCAAAAATTGAAGAAAAATAACCTGATAGGTGTTTCAATGTTGTAATTACAAGCATGCTTCAACTTTGGAAAAACAAAGGTGGGCAAGAAGACTAAAATGCCTGTATAGATTTTAACTGAGGACATAATAATTTTATCCTACAAGTCACACACTGCAGAAAAATAAAATGCTATGAAATAGTTAATGTTTTGGGGAAGTCACAAGTTTGCAATTGGATTCATGGAGGCTAGAAATGGTCTTGAGATTCACTTGTCAATATGTTCTCAATCACTAAAGTAATTCAATAATACTACAAAGAAATCTCCTGTACCACCCAAACTTTGATCCACTTAAGAAAAGAAAGATTTTTCTATAATCACATAGATGGATTGTACTACACATGCCTACCTAAAACAACCAACAAAATATAAGATACATGGTGAAGGTCAAAAGGAAAGTCTTCCCAAGATGTATGAAGATTCCCAAGAATGAACTGTCAATAAATAGATTAAACAGGAGAAAAGATACACATTCTATTCCCAGACAAAGTGTAACTAATCAATAGCCCAACATGGTCCAGAAGTTCATATCATTCCTTTCTCACAGAGGAGAAGGAAATTGGGAAATGGAGATAATATTTAGGGGAACAGTAAATGATCTTCAGAGAACTCAATGACCTTGGAAGAATGTCCACCCATTCTTTGGGACTGCTTGAGACAAAAATCCATTGGGCCTGGAGAACAGACAAAGGATTGTAAATGATTCTTTTTTTACAAGAGAAGTTTTTAAATATTGATCAGGATTGAAAATAGAATACAGTGGTATTTAACAAAGTGTCCAGGTGTGTTGACAAACTTCAGCCTATCTTCATGCCACGTAAGTTTCCTTAAATGAAAACTTGATGCAGGACAGAAAGCACCTGTTTTCTTCCTTGGCTATACAGGCTTTAGGCAGACGAGGAGGTATAGAGTAAAGCCTCTAACACCATCTGCTGATTTCCAGTTCCCCTAATTTATAATAAAATTAAAGCATACCAAGGTACTGGGACTTCTTCAATAGGTAACCTCCAAATAGCAGGATGAAAGCCAGAAGGTACCCAGAGATACACACACATGCACACATGCACACGTGCGTGCACACACACACACACACACACACACACACACCCCACACACAGAATTAAGTTATATCCATCTCTAATTCTTCAGGTTTTTTTTTTTATTTCACATGAACCTTTCTATAAAGAGTAAAAATACCTAGATGCCTATTTCATTTAAATAGATTCAAGTAAAGTTCCTGGAAGTTTTCCAGAGAGTTAGATTGCTTTAAAATTGGCCATGCATTAAATAAAGCTTTGTCTAACAAAAGTGAACGAGTAACTGATATGGTATCTGTACATTCACTCTGCACAAGGTTCCTTTATCTCAAAAGCATTACCCAGAGATGAACAACAAATCAGATTACAGCTCCGGAGAATCATACTCTGCCGCTTTTAGCAATGCTGCCAGCTCACACAAACATTATATGAGCACCAACCACCTGCTTCCTGAGGAATTTGTAATCTACCTGCTCTGTTCGTTCCCAAAAGGCTGCCCTACTGGACTCCTCTGTCCCCTTTCATTCATTCCACTGCAATCACCTTTCATCTCCAAAAGATGCATTAGCAGTAAATGTGTAAAGAGGTTCACTTTAAAAGCAAAATCAAGAAAGAGAAGAAGCCTTCAGCATTACATTTTGTAAGGAAACAAAACCCCATATTCTGAGATTCTCCTGAACTAGAACTAAAAGCCATAGCAGGAAGAAATTCACTGTTGGGTGTCTGGCTCCCTTTCACATTACCTGCTTCGGTGTACTTCAATCCCACTTTCTCTTCTGTGTCTTTTGTCTTTGGGGGAGGCCAGACAGCTTGCAGTCTGCCAGGAGTCTTGTCCTCTTGCTCTGTGGGGCTCTGGTCAGGCTGTTGAAAAGTGGGCAGAGAATTAGTTAAATAAAATGTGGCCAGGGACCATTAATTAATGAAAACAAATACACTAAAGCTAATTCTAATATTAATTTTATTATAATGGCCAGCAGCACATTGTTATCATTCAGCGCAGCTGATACATCTGACTATGCTGTCATCTTTTTCCAGAATGTAAATAAAAATTAAAAATCAGGGATAAATACTATATAAATTATGAGATTTTTTTTATCGTAAGACTACATTTAAAAGCAAAACAAAACCTTTAAGCTAAAGATATAGACCCACATGTACTATGTTCAGGTACACTTACCAGAATGCTTATTAATGATTCCAAATGACTCCATAATTATTTATTGTAGTAAGAACTGATTTTGCTTTTTCCATGAACATTAGTAATAAGCCGCGACATACTTCTCTAAGTATTTCACACTGCTAATTTCAAATTTTTCTTTCCTATTAAAAATTAATCAGACTGCCTTCATATTCCAGTTTTTTTTTTTAACAAGAGTTGATTTTGACAAGTAGGAGAGTACAATATTGTGCTTCGTTTCTAACTACAACCTGAGAAAGTTTATCTGAAGACATTAATTTTTAATGTTTTAACTGAATATGCAAGAGGGAACAATACACATACATGAACTGTATTAAGCCAGAAATTATATCCATTGTTCTTACAAATCTTTAGTATCTACTGGATAGGTACTTCCAAGTCTTTATAAATTTATCTAAATCAATTTTTTAAATAATAACAATGTTCTTTAATTAGATGCTTCTTGTACACTAACTTAATTTAATCCTCACAATAACCATGAGAGTAAGAGTTATTTTCTTCATTTTGCATATGACGAGAATGAGGATTTGAGATGATCAAGATCACCCAGCCAGTAAATGAGAGAACCGGAATTAAAGCCTGGTACACAGTACTCAATCAGGAAGTCTTACGACCAACATGGAACATTTCAATTACATCACAAACACATATTTTGTGACGTGGCAGACTTTCAAAGGAAATCAGTCTTCAAACAGGTGTAATTAGGTGGTGAGGAAACCCCTATAAATCCAGGCTATATTTCCATATTGCATCACTTCCCTATGGTGCTAGGTTTTTATAAGTACATTTACTACTGATGTTTAAACTCAGTGAACATTTCCCCTTCCTACCCACACAGCTTTGTATGTATATGTGTGTGTATATATATATATATCCTTCTTATTATATTCCAGAAAAGTATGAGAAAAGAAAGCATTTCTGTCTAATGCAATATTCCTTCTAAGGATGACTTAATTTTTCACCTGAAAGAGAACACTAATTATAGGCAGCTGGGATTCACTTCTGCAGGAAATCTGAAAAGAAAAATCTTAATATCCCATTTTACAGCAAAGTGCAAAACCCAATTCTACATACGCTTTTGGAGTCGGAGGGACCATCCACTGGCCTTGACTTGGACCGTTCAAACACAGCTCTCAGTGACTCTTTCTCATGTCTCATCTTGCGCTTGAGAGCTTCCAGCTCAGAAGTGTCAGCTGTGGTCCCTTTCTTGGGGGGACGGATGAACAAGGCTTTGAAGGCCTCCAGGGCAGTCTCTGGGGGCTTGGGCTTGACCTCACCACTCTGGGTTTGGGTACCTCCAGAGCTGCCGTGGTCCTCCTGGTCTCCACTGCAGCCCATCTCTCCTCCCCCCGGTGACTCGGGGTCTGCTGTCTTCAGTTCGGTTTTGGGCATGTCAATGTTGAGCAGCTGAGAGAGCTGCTCCAGGAGAGTGGGAGTGGCCTTTGGATCAGTTTTTCTCTCACCACTTTTCACTGCCTGCGGCTCTGCCTGCACCAATGACTTCTGAACAGGCTGGGTCAACTTGAGCAAAGCCAGGTCTCCGTCCTTCGGTTTAATTTCAGTGATGGTCTCCCCTGCCTCTGCTGCAGCTCCCTTCTTCAGCACACGAAGCCCACTGAAGAAAGCTGGAAGCTGGAATGACTTCTCTCCAAGGACTTCTCTTTTAGAAGACATGCTGCCAGTGACACCTGTATTCAAATTCTGGCATGTTGCTGCAGGTGGGTCTTGGGACCCTTCTTCTCCTGTGTGGCCCTGGCCATGGCTGTGCTCTGTCTGAAGTCTACCATCTCCAGGTTCCAGTGCACTACTCCCAGGTGGAGTCCTTTGAGGATCTTCTGCACACAGCTCGGCATCATCCACTTCCTTAGTAGCAATATTTTCCCTAGAATCTCCTGATTTTTCTTTGGGCTCTTGAGATGGCTCAGATAAAACAACATTGGGAGACTCTGAGCCATTGGTGCTGCCTCCTTCTTGCAGCTCCTGGCCGCCATCGTCAGAGTCAGAATCACTGGTAGTGTGCACGAGGGTCCCACGGGCCCAAATGACATCGTCTCTGTCCACACTCAGAGTGGCGAGTGTTAGAAGTTCTTGACCAGGGAGAGAAGTCCCTGCTCCTGCTTTCCCATGACTTCCCTCTGACTCTGTCCCCACACTTGCAGTCTTCTCATCATTTCTAAAATCAGGTAGAACTGGAGTCTCTGCCTCCTGCGGATCCAAACCATTGCTGGTATCATCTTGCTGTGGCATGGGATCCGTGTCTAAACTGTGGAATGCTTTCAGCACTGCATCTTCCTCTTCAGGCTTCACAGATTCCAACTTACTTGTAAATCCAAACAGGGATTTCATAGAGAACTTACTTAGGATAGACTGAGCCATTTCGAGTCCAGCTTCTGGTTTTTCCGGCTCCAACACATCACTGCCATTTAGAGAGTTACCAACCTCCTCCATGTCTCTGCACTGCCCTTGGTGGAAGCTCTGACTTGAGTTACTTTCCCCGCGCACTCAGTTTATCCACTCCATCTCCTCTTAACTTACAGAACAGGGAACAACGGGAGGCAAGGCAGGAGGGAGCCAGTCTCTCGGCTGCTCAGAGAACACACTTGGTCTCTTTCAGGTCACTGTGCCCTCCCTTCCGGTTTGCTGGATGACAGGGTGTCCAAGGCAACTGTAAAACACCCGTGGAGCTCTGCGCCCAGAAGCAGGAGAGGCTGCACACCTTACTACACACAGGCGGGGAGGCTGCTCTTCTGGGACTTCCGTATTTATTCCCCTGGACAAAAGGCTTTTTGTCGTTGGCCGGTAAGTAATCCCAGCCCAGTACTTCGGGAGGAGCTCCGCCCCAGAGCCGGCGCTTCTCCCGGTTGTATTCAACTTCCTCATTGGTGAGCAAGTTAAGGTTCCTGAAAGTGCTGAGCGGGCAGGCTGATCCTGACAGCCCTTAACCACCCCCGGAGTGGCCCACGGGATTCAGAAGTGAATCAGCAGAAAATGACTGAAACGCTTCCCTCTGTGAGCCCTCCTGGATTGTGATCAGAGGGTTGGGCTGTCCAAGCCAAAGAACTAGCAGTGGCCCACATCAACAGCCACTTACAAAGCCCTAAGCCAAGAAACAAAATTAAAAAGAAAAGAGCACCTCAAAATGCCCAGAACTCTCGAAGTCATTAATTTACTGCCCTTGAACTTTTTTCTTTTTAATACTTTCTTCCGTTTCCCTGCAGGTCTCATTTGGAATGCAGATTTCAACTTTAGGCAGCAGAAGGAAAACCAACACGACTGGTTTCAGATTACTGCCTTTTTAGCTTGGCCCTGGCAGTCCCAGTGTTCAACAAACAGGTATTTAGGCAAGCATGCCCACCACGCCTAGTGTCCACCAGCCATTGGGTGGCAGAATAAACAGGCCCAGCCTGCAGAAGTGATTACCCTCTGCACTCCGGGGCTGGGATCAAGTTTCTCCCTGCTCAGCAGCTCTGACTTCCTGAATTCCTTAGGAATTCTGGTGGCAGGAGGGCACCCAGCTCCTTTCTTGTTTTCCCACCAAGTGAAACCTGGCATGACAAGATGCAACACATAACTAGGTAAAGTAATTCATCAAAGATCCAATGAAGGATCCACATTCCCGTAGAGAGAAAAGCACCTGAAAATTGTCTATCAGCCAGGTCTCTACAGCAGAACCATTTTGCCTAAAACGAAAATGGAACTGACAAAAGAACTCCAAAATCAGCTCAGTGTAATCTCTACCACTCTGATTATATGCCGGGAACCTGCCTGTTTCCTAGTTGCCTGAGGATGACTTCCTGTCACACTCGAAGGAAGGTTTCAGTGATTTCAAAAGACAGTCCAGTGAGCAGACATCTTACGATGAAAAGGGCACTATGCTAGACTAAGAAGAGTCGAACTGGCTTGAAGTTATTGCTACCTGTCTTTGAGCAGAGCTCCAAGAAGACTGCAGCAAAGTGTTAAACACTAACAGCAATTTCTTCTGAAAAACAAAAGCCGCAGCCACCAGGAAAATGACAGCCTTGCTCTATCTGCAGTGGGGAATGCCTGTGGGTGAAACACTGATAACTTGAGCCATGTTCTTCAGTATTACAGTGTTCATAACTGAGAAATTCTGATTGTAATAATACACTTTTTTAGCAATATATTCCAAGGAACCCTCACACATATACAAAAGGTATATGTATATATCATTATATTCCCTATGGAAGAAGTGAGAGAGCGCCTTCTAAATCCTGATTGGATCTGCCTAAATAGGTACTATCCTGTTTAATCCCTATCCTAGTATATGTGGGGGTTACGAACTGAGATAAACTTAATTAAAAAGCCACTAGAAGCCAGGCATTGGTGGCACATGCCTGTAATCTTAGCACTCTGGGAGTCTGAAGTAGGACTGACAGTTCAGGAGGATGGCATGAATCCAACCTGGGCAATTTAATGACTTAGTGAGACACTGTCTCAAAATAGAAAATTCAAAGGGCTGTGGATGTAACTCAGTGTGAAGGCCCTTCCTGGGGGAAAAGAGAGCCACTAGGACATTGCAGAAAAATTCAGTGGTGTCATGTAGAGGAAATGCCCATTGATAAAAAACCAGACTTCTGCTTCTTCACGATTGTGGAAAGAAAGAATCATCACACCACATCATAAGATCAGTCTTCTTAAAAGTATACAAACCATCTAATAGTATAGGGATGTGGGGTAGACACAGTACATACTTAGTATTTTCCTTTTTAAAGTAAGAACACTTTGTTGTCTCCAACATCACTATCCACTGATTTACCAAACAAATTTTCAGGACTTCAACAGACTTGGGCAAAAATAAGGCATAAGCTGGAAGGGGTTGTTAGTCCATTTGTACCATGTATGGAGCATAATTATAAGGTTTCACCTTCCTCTCAATATGCACAAGTGCCAACACAATTTCATGGAAAGTGGGACAACCTTTGCTCCCGGGAAATTTTGTAATTTTATCCCCTTGGTTCTAGGTGAGTATGATGTTATTAGGTTCATTTTAAAAGGCTAAGTAACCAAAAGAAGGCAACTGACCAAAGTTACAAAGATAGTAAGTAGAGAATAATACTTAATACTACCTAACAGCTGAGTGTTGACCATGTGTCAAACTCTGCTTTAGATACTCCACATATATTAACTCATATAAGCCAGACAGCAACTACACGAGGGCAGTATTTTTATTCTCTGTCCCGTTAGGAAACTGGGGCACAGGAAGATTAAACAGTTTACTGGTGTTTACAAAGCCAATGAATACTGGAACTAAATTTGAATCCAAGCAGTCAGGCTCCAGAATCTACACTCTTAACCATTCGTCTAGGACCCAGAGCCTGGCTTCCTGCCCTCATAGGACACAATGCATAGTTGACCTAAAGTACACAGGGTTTCAATGAAGCTTGTGGGCCAACTCTAACATGTGAGATGCACTTTCTCTCTAGGTTGACACAGAAAACAACTTCCAAAAAAAGTTATATGGAGAGTGCCCAGTCTTTTCCCATGCTGTAACTTTGGGAAAGAGCTAGAGGTGTTTATTGGAAGAAAAAAAAAAATCAAGTAAAATTTCTAGTAACAACTGGCTGGCTTGCCTACTTATCATAGATAAGACACAAAATCCTCTGGACTCAAGCACATCAAGAAGTTTTACAATTCACTCTTACTATTCTCCTTCATTTATGAAGAGTAACTTCTATTTTGTAGACGCATTTCTCCAGTAACATAAATACACACCAATTATGTATGAAGTTTTGAGGAGAGAAAGATGACAACACTCCAGCCCTCCACCTTCACGAAGTATGTAGACTCAGTCTGATTATCGGTAGCTACTGAATGAATGCAAACAGTGACTATCTAAATCTGAAGATGAGTAAGGAAGAGTAGCCTGGTAATTCAGAGATCTTCTGGGCATTGACTTGAGTCATTGGTTCTCACAACCATAACAAAGTTACTACTTCTGGTCACTTCAGGTATTGAAAAGTGTTTCTAACTATAATGTTCAAATAAACAACTCATAAATTTAATCTAAGTTGATTTGTCTTGAAAAAACCATTCAGGGTAAAGAAAATGTGGGTTTTTTTCATACAACGGAGTACTACTCTGCCATAAAGAATGATAAGCTTAAGATACTTCTAGGTAAATGGATGCATCTTGAGACCATACTCTCAAGTGAAATAAATTGGACACACATGTTTAAATACTGCATTGTTTCTCTGGTGTAAGAAACTGAAAGTGTAAATAAAAACTAAAATGTATTATAGTGGGAAAGGGAAGAAAATGTTCAGATGGGAAGTGCAACAAGGGAGGGGGAGGGGGAAATGAAAGGAGGGACAAAAGAAATAAAGAATAGAAGCAAAAAATGGAAACGAAGCTTTTGTAAATAAGGAGGGAGGAGGGGGTGAAGGGAGGGGAGGGGAATGGGGAAAAAAACAGCAGCAAGATATATCATATACAGGGTCAAATCCCCTATGATGAATGTTATCACTATGTATATCTAAAATGTACCATTAAAGTAAAATAAAAAATAAAATAAAATAAAATGTAACAGAAAAAAACATTCAACTTAAAACGTTAACATTTTCTGGAGTGGGGCTAATCACTTCTCTTGGATATTATTTATTTCAGTGTCTTACTCTGTGATAAATATATGGTAAGTACCTGCTATACAAAACAAACGGAAGTCAAGACCTTTGTTCTTAACAACCTACTACAACTTAGCTGATTCTCTTTCATTCTAACCTCAAGACATGTAAACTCTCTAACAGCAATATGTGTGTAAAAAGCCAAGTAAAAAATAGTCCACCTCAGGCAAGTATGTCAAAACACAGGACAACACATTAAAAAACATTAAGCAGCATTTAATACACATGGTGCTCTTCAATAACTATTTGTCAAAACAATCAGCACCCACCTACTTACAATCTGAACATACTGGTAGTATTTGTGTGGAGAATTTACTACCAGTGAAGCAAATGAGATGGCATTTCCCTGTGTTAGGCTACTTAATTGTCATGTTTCCCCTTCTCTCATTTATTTCAAGTTCTGGGCCTAATTTTAAGGACCACTTGCTTTCAACTTCCCAAAGTTGTTCAAATAGGTTCTTATGATGATTGTTTGACACAAATTGAAAGTGGAATTGGAATTAGAAAGTGTACAAGTAAAGAAAGAGTGTAGAAACTATTTCCATGTAATCAAAAAGCTTAGAGTGATGGACAGGAAGATTTAGTAAATATGCTCAGCATAAAGATATGGGTAAGACAAGGAGTAAAGAGGAGCTTTTCATTGTTGTTCAGGAAAGGTATTTTAACTAACCAAATGAAATCTGGTACAAAAAGAGAAGGCTGAAGAAAGTATAAAAAGTCCTCAGAAAACATCTCGATTAAATACGGTTTTATATAATAGGAACATAAGATCATGGAAGAATTCCCATAGAATTGAGTTTTTGCAAGGCTGAACAGGACCTTAGAAACATCAGAAATCATCTAACTCAACCTTATTCTAAAGAAGAAGATACCTGAAGTCCAGAGAAGCTAACTGGTACCAGCAGATACTGCTCCAGTGCAGCATCCAGACATAAAACGAGGTGTCCTTCCTTCTGCTTGCCCCATATCACACCGTCATAGGGATGGGCTATCCCATCTTACCCTTCCTAACTGATAAAAAGAAAACAGGCCACACCTGCCTATTGTGAGGAGCAGTCCCAAAGAGTAAGGTCCTTTTCTGTTGAGCAGTCAGTGCAAAGTATTTCTAAAACTGGTTCCTAAAGCTTCTGTGAAAATGGATTGAAAGATAACAAACTAGAAAAAGCTAAAAGAGAAGAGGCTGGGCGTGTTGTGAAGCCGGAAGAAAGGAAACTGTTTTAGTTACTTTTCTCTCGTTGTTGGGACAGAATACTCGACACCCAAAGTTAGGGGAAGAAAGGTTTATTAGCTCACAGTCTGCAGAGGTTTCAGTCTATAGTCCCCTCGGTCTGAAGCAGAGCGGGCCGGCGTGGCCGCAAAGTAAAGTGAGGAAATGCAAGGAATGTATGCAAATAAGCAATGCAAACAAGCAGCTAGTTAGCTTCTTCCTGTATCTTTTATCTAGGCTACCTGCCCCCAGGGCGGCCTGCACTCCCACCCCCAATTTCAGTCTCACATCCTTGATCCCAGCAGAACGATGCCAAACCATCAATGGACCAATTTAGTAATCACACACTCTAGATCCAGCTATCTCTTACCACATGAGGCTTTGGGGGGACACCCAGACACAAACCACAACAGAAACCATATAATCTTTTGACATTCAAGCAATGAGGGCAGTGTGCAGATTAAGGGCGTGGCCCTGGGTCCTGGGCTCACACTCTCCCCTGTTCTTACAAGAAGTTTGACTTTGGGCAAGTGATGTAGGCTCCCAGTGCTTCAGCATCTGGAGTCCAAGTAAGAATAGTGCCTACTTCATGGGTTGTCACAAGGGTTATTCAGATGAACAGAGTATGTGTTTGACACTCTCCTCAATGTCTGGCACATACTACTATATGAGTATAATTTGTCCTCATAGAAAACTTCCTTAGGGACGTCAACCAGCATCTAACATAATTTTTTAACCTTATCAGTATGAAACAAGACTTTATTGATGAACTGACAGCCCAAGCAGAAAGTTTCCTTCCCAACTCCCTCCATCCATGCACATGCGGACAAAGGGTCTGAATACAATGCCTACCCATGCCATCGCCCCACGTGAGCCATGAATGAGTTAAGCATCAAAGAAAACTCTTTCAAGAAATCCCTTTGGGTGTTTCAGGGCCAGTGCTTTCTGTTTTCCATCCGTTTCACCTGAAGAAAGTAATCAGTTTAAAGTTTTCTCAAGTGGCCGCTGCAAATGGTTATGATGTTCACCCTATTCTTTAGTATGTTCCCTGAGCTCCAAGATGATTTTTTTTAAAGCCAATTACTCATTTTGGGGAAAAAAAAAAGTAATTTGTGTATTCAAACTTTCTTTCTATTTTTTATTTAGGGGCTGGGGATTTAGCTCAGTGGTTAGAGTGTTTGCCTAGCAAGCACAAGGCCCCTAGTTCAATCCCTGGCACCAAAAACAAAACAAAACATTATTTTTAAAGGGGTCAATAAAGGGGTCAAAATATTATTTTTAGGGAAGGTGGAGACTTACCCAGAACAAAATGAAGGTGGATGAGTACGCGTGAGGGTAAAGGAAGAAGAGAACCAGCATTTTTTAAAGATGTCATTATTGTCCCAAGTGGGATACTAGATTCTTTATGGAAGCTTTTTGTACCTTAATTATTCCCATTAAATCCATGAGAAAAGTATCATTAACCTCATTTAATAGATCAGTTCTGTCCAGGGCAAGTTACTGCAATAATGGAAATGTTCTATTTTGGTGCCATCCTGGCTACAGGTGGTCTCCAAGCACTTAAAATGTGGCTAGTGTGACTGAGGAACTATGTTTCTAATTTGACTTGTTTTGATTAATTTATATATCCACATGTGGCTACAGCCACTATACTTCGCCCTGATAAAGATGTTAATACTGAGGTTCAAAGAAATTAAAGTGAATTCTGCGATTACCTACCCAGTGAATGGCAAAGGCAGGGTTCGTACTGGAGCTACCTGTTTCTCAGTGTTTGTTATTTTCATTACAGTAAGGCCAAGAAAAGCTATGGTATTGAAACATAGGAAGGGAGGCAAAATAAGTCACCTGGTTACCAGAAACAAATGCTTACTCAAGTTAGAAGAAATCTGCAAAAAGTAGAAAGGTCACAAAGATTATGATTACTGAATCAGTACTGATTCCTTGAGTTTAATGCCCACACAACAGCATTTTAAGACACAGAAATGTAGAAAGAAATGCCAGTGCATTAAGATTCCATAGGAGAAAAGAAGTAAGGCATCACCATGGATCCTATTTTTAAACATAGCTAAACACAGCACAGAACGAGCACAAGAGAAGGCAAGAGCCATGGCTGTGAAGTGGGATGTGTTCAGGTGCAATCTGAGGTATTACTAATCACGCATTAGCTGTGTTACTTTAGGCAAGTTCCTTAACTTCTCTGAGCCAACGTGCATAAGCTGGAAAAATAGCTAACACAAAACTGTTCAAAAATTAAATGTGCTACTATTCTTAACGCAGCCCTTGCTTGGTTCACAATAGATGCTTGGTGTGGCCCTCATTATCATGGAGCATTATGGTTGCAGGGATAGATGGGTGGTGAGCAGAGATCACCTTTCCAGTTTTGAAATGCATTCACTATTGGCTCCATTAGGCACAACACTTTAAATGAAGAGTTAATAAAATAAGCATATATACCACTACTGTCAGTTCAACACTTTAAAAATATCATAAAATATTCTCAAGGAATATTGTAACAGTTCCTACAACCAAGGTCACATACTTTCTATAGCTGCAGAGAGGAGTTTATGATGTTCATACAAAAGATATATATATAGTAGCTGCAGTCCTTAATAAAATTTAGAAATAATGATACTAATAAACTAGAACGACTTAATTAAAATCTGCAGTAACCAAAAGGCAACTGAAAAATAACTGGGCCATAAAAAATGAAACTGCATGTAAATGTAGGAGTGTTCTCCAATAGTCTCCATGCAAAGGCTACTGCGTTTCATATTCTAAATGGGTCATGTGGGACTTAATTTTTACCACAAATTCCCACCTTCATCCTGGAGGAGAGGAAGGAGAATTCTTTTCTGAAAGACAGAGATGCAGCATAAATGCTACATACAGAAAGAGATCAACGTTTAAAGAAAGTATGTGGGAATCACAGTACTTTATTTCTGTTTTAGTTACTTTTCTCTCATTGTTGAGACAAGATACCAGACACCCAAAATTAGGGGAAGAAAGGTTTATTTGGCTCACAGCTGTAGAGGTTTCAGTCCACAGTCAGCTGGGTCCAAGGCAGGGTGGCATAGCAGACAGGCAGAAGGCAACCAGGTAAGCAAGGAATGCAAGCAAGGGAGCTAATCAGCTTCTTCCTGTATTTTATATTTTATCCAGGTTGCTAGGATTAGGGCGGTGCTAAACCAATCAGTGGATTGATTTAGTAATCACACGCCCCTAATCTCAGCATCACACACTGTTGATCGAGCAAAGTAAGACAGAATTGGGTACCAGAGAAGTGGGATTGTTGCTGGAACTATACCTGACCGTGTGGTTTAGCAGCTTTTGGAGCTGGCTTGTGGGAAGAAGAGTTAGGAAAGGTTTGGAAATGCCACCTACAAGAGAAGCCCTGAAAAACCTTCATAGGTTGATAGCAGGAGATTCTGGTCAGAGCTCAGAAGACCAGAATGCTGAGAGCAAATTTGTGGGTACAGACCAGTCTTCGGGAGTTTCTGCTGGGAAGAAGGACTGCGTTGGCTGTTGGACACCAGACCATGTATGTTATGGCTTGGCAGAAAGTTTGTCTGAATTTTGCTTGTGTCCAGAGACCTTGGCCTGAGACTGAGATCGAGGGCGGTGGACTAATTAATCTTGCAAAAGAAATTTCAAGGCAGTCTGATGTTGAGGCAGTGACATGGCTATTGTTGGGGGCTTTTCGCCAGATTTATGTTGAAAATCAAGAGCAAAGAGCCCAGCAGAATGATTCAAAATGTTGTGTTTGCCCATAGAGGAAGCTCCAGTGAAGCTGTGGCCTACAAACATGGAATGAAGGAGAGATTGGAAGCTGAAAAAACTAGCAAGGAAAAGCCGGGTATTTCAGAAGAAGATGAGAGAAAAGATGGCCCAAGGATATCACAGGAAACAGTGGAACTCCAGCCTTTGCAGCCTTGGAGGTGGAAAGGTGAAAGACTTTGATTTGAGAAGAATCCCCCAGAGTGTCAAGTTCCAGAATGGCTGCGGTCTAGGGAAGTTGCTCCTTGGGATTTGGTTCAGAGCGCTCAGTGATACAGGCACGTGACCCCTATAGACAAGTGAGAAGGATGCTGGGCTTCTGCTCCAGCTGGAGGCAGACCCTGACGTAATCCTCGTGCTCCTGGCTTTAGGTTCATGCAGAATGGAAGAGTTGTGGGGTCAGGAAAGTTTCCACCCAGATTTCAGAAGAAGGCCCAGGAGGCCAGGCAGTGTGCCCCTGAGAGGGCAGTGTGTGAAGCTGGGAGCATGAAGCCGAAGGTACACTGGAGACTCCAGAAGTTTGGAGACGCCAGGAACATGGCTCGCCTGAGGAAAACTGCAAGGAGGGAGCAGAACCAGCCCAAGAGAGAAGCCATGGAAGCTACCACCACCAGAAGTGCTGTGGGGGCAGAGCCACCCAAGCCCCTTGGAGTTCAGACTTCACCACAGATCGCCTCTGATGCTGCACATGGAACTACAGGACTTAATGTTTGCCCTGCTGGATTTATGAATCGCTTTGGTCCTATTCCTTTTTATACCTTTTCGGAATGGAAATGTTTATTTTGTGCTATTGTATGTTGGAAATGCTTAACCTTTTAATTTGTACAGGGACTTACAGCTAAGAGTTTGCCTTAAATCTCAGAGGAGACTTTGGATTTGGGCTTTTCAGCATTGCTGAAACTGTTAGGACTTTGGCAACTCTTGGAGATGGACTCAATGCCTTTTGCATAAAGGGCTATGCATGAGTCTTCGGGGGCCCAAGCGTGGAATGTTATGGTTTGTGTCTAGATGTCTCCCCAAAGCCACATGTGGTAAGAGGTTGCTGGATCTACAGTGTGTAGTACAGTCTACTGGGATTAAGGGAATGTGATTACTAAATTTATCCACTGATTGGTTTAGCACCGCCCTAATCCTAGCAGCCTGGATAAAATATCAGATACAGGAAGGAGCTGGTTAGGCCCCTTGCTTGCATTCCTTGCTTACCTGGCTGCCTTCTGACTGTCTGCCATACCACCCTGCCTCAGACCCAGCTGATTGTGAACTGAAACTTCTACAAACTGTGAGCCAAATAAACCTTTCTTCCCCTAACTTTGAGTGTCTGGTATTTTGTATCAGCAATGACAGAAAAGTAACTAAGACAATTTCCAAAGAATGCAGACAAAACTGCAATTCGTGAGACAAAAATGGGATGCTGAAGAAATAGAACTCATTCAAAGAGATAAAAAACAACCATGTGAACTTTAGGGAAATGATACAATATTTCAGTAGCAAAATTTAAATTCGCTTACATATAATTTCTAGACAAATTTTTCCCTTTTTAAAAAATAAAACTCAAGTCCATTCTGTGTTCTCTCAAGCTTTCAAAGTATACACTGAGGAATCCAAATTTTATATGAACAGCTATTTATCTCATTTTAGAATAGACAAAGAGAAAGTAAGTATGCTAAGTGTTATCAGATCAAAGAAAAGTAAATTTCATAGTTAACCATTAAGATGTTTCATTGATTCAGCAAGTTTATTACTCTTTTTGTTTTACAAAGAAATCTGGGACATTAGCAGATTTGTCATTACCTTGGAGCTTGTAGAGAAGACAGGTAGATGCCAAAGAAGTGTGAAAAATGGAAAAAAAAAAAACTGAACTTCGTGGTTGGTAGAAAGAGGATTTTTATCTAAATGTGATAGTAATGCACCACACCAATCCCAAAACTGGAATTAATTTAACAGAGATAGCTCTTGAAATTTCATGTGGATTAGAAGTCAGATCAGATTGCCTTTTTACAACTGTTTTATCATAATTTAAAGGGATTCATTCATTTCGAAAAGTGACTTTTTTCCAAATCCATCAATAATTCATTAATTCCAATTATTCTTTTCACATTGGTCATTTACTATTTATCATCCACCAACAGACACATGGTCTCTGTTTCTCTTTCTCACTTCCTTTCACCCATACACATGCATGCACTCACACACTCACATGTATACACATACAGACACACACAAATAAACACACTCCCTCAAAAAACAGAAAAAGCCACTTTGATACTCCTGAATTCACTTGCAGTAGAAGTCCTATTGCCACGAATATCCTAATAATGTGAGTGAATCGATCCCATGGCTTTCACTTGAAGGTGGCTATCTTACCGACTTCCACAAAAACAATACAAAGACATGCTGTTTCCATATAAAGCAGAGAGAAATCTGTGTTTTCAGACATTTAATCTAGTTTATGCAGTGGAGTTTGCCATTTAGAAACAAAGGAAGGTGAAAGGGCCGAAATCATGTTCCTACCACCATTTCACTGTATAGGACCCAGGGGATCAGCGCCACGCTGAGGAACTGTCTCATGTTTGCAGCTGTGGTAGCTTCACTGGATGAATTCTGGGGGGTTACCTTGGTTGTAATTCTTTTTTTTTTCTTTTTTTTAAATTTTATTTTATTTTAATGGTACATTTTAGATGTACATAGTGATAACATTCATCATAGGGTATTCGTACCTGTACATGACATAACTCATTGCTTCTTTTTTTCCCATTCCCCTTCCCCCTCACCCCCTTCTCCCTCCCTATTTACAAAAGCTTTGTTTCCATTTTTTCCTTCCATTTCTTATTTCTCTTGTCCTCCATTCCATTCTCCCTCCCTTGTTCCCTTTCCCATTTGGACATTTCCCTCCCCTTCCCAATATAATACATTTTAGTCTTTATTTACACTTTCAGTTTCTCACACCAGAGAAACTATACAGTATTTAAACATGTGTGTTTGATTTATTTCACTTACGAGTATGGTCTCAAGATCCATCCATTTACCTAAAAATATTTTAAACTTATCATTCTTTATGGCAGAGTAGTACTCCATTGTATAAAAAAAACACATTTTCTTTATCCTTTCTGCTGTTGATGGGCATTTGGGCTGTTTCCAAGATTTAGCTATTACAAACTGTGCTGCTATAAACATGAGTGTTCATATATCGCTGCGGTATGACGCTTTTAATTCTTTTGGGAAGATACCAAGAAGTGGAATAGCTGGGTCAAATGGAATCTCTAGTCCTAGTTCCCTGAGGAATGTAATTCTAACTATCTCTGAGCCTAGTTCTTAATCCTTCTCACTGATTATGGAAGTTGACTCATATCCATTAAATGAATGTCTTTGTTTTTAAATTTAAAACAACCCCCCCCTCCAAAAAAAAAAAAAAAAACCAAAGTAGTAAACAGGTTAAGAGGCTTCACATTTAAGCACTTGGGTCCAGGCTCAGATCTGGTTTTGAATCCTGCCCCTGCTCTTCTTGGGTTGCTCTCCTGTTTGTACAGTAGACATAATAACACGGTACCTCAAAGAATGCCACCTGGCATTTAGGAAGTGAGCCATATGTGGAATATCTTGTTACTCTTTTAGACACACACTCAAGGTTGGGTGTGGACTTGGTAATTACATCCTTTATTCACAAAGTGCAATTACTTGGAACCAGATTCTATTTCTTCCCCAGCCAATTCAGTAAACAGCATGCAGAGCCTCACAGTAAAGAGACTGATTATCCTTGGAAACCCGAATCACCAAGAAGAGTTCAGGTTTATATTTTAAAAGCTAGAATATAAAACCTTAGTTTCAGACCAGTGTGTAATCCTAATGACTGCTTATCATTCTTGCTTTTTATGTCTTTGCTTTCGATCTCAAACTACTCCTCTGGTAGTAAACTCTTTTCCCCACTCATATCCCTTGTTTACAAACACTGAACAAACCATCCTCCATGGTGAGTACCCCTTCAAATGGGATCTATAGGAAACTATGCTTGTTATGAGGAGTTAGGCTCCAGGGGTTCTCTGCTCTCTGACCATCCTGGGTTACCTTTACCAAATCTGTTTCAAAATGTACTACAAACTAGGGTACAGAACTAATGGTAATTCCTACTTGGTGGCACACAAAAACTTCCCTTTAAAGGCTAACTTTTTAACATGCATGCTCTAAGTAGGCGCTTTGGGGTGACTGGGGTGACATATATATGAGCTTATATATCATATATATGTGGACGCTTCCCTAGGGCAACTCATGGTGCTCTCAGATGATATCCCAAAAGTGATACCTCCAATTGTCAGAATTAATCAGTAAAACACAGGACACTCAGTTAAATTTGAATTTCCGATAAAAAATAACTTTTAAAGCACATTTCATACAATATCTGGCAACTGCACTATCAAAAAACGGAGGTGTCAGAGTGTAGGGTTCAGGCCGTAAGAGCTTTACTGTTTTCCCAAGATAGTCTTCAGGCTTTCAGAATTTGCTCGAGCAGGACTGCAGGATAGTCACCCAAACAGGCCTTTCCTGCACAGCAGGCAGGCTGCAAGGCTGCAATGCTGCTGCTCAGACACTGACATACACACTGGTTATATGATACTGTCATGTGATAAGAAAGATACAGCTGCTCTTCGTTTCAGGTGTGCAGCCAGAACTCCTAAAACTCTTGTAAATGATAAAAGTTGTAAATGATAAAAGTGCATCTTTAAAAATAATATTTGGGTTTTGTTCCCAGTTCCTGAAACAGCTCAGGGGCAATAAAGGTGTTATTCATAACAAGCCACTTTCAACTATACTTGGGTTTATGTTCACAAGGTGACTTTTGGAAATCCCTAAGGATGCAAGACTGGTTCCCGTGGAGACCAACCATGTGTCTAGATGACTGGAAATTTCAGTTCCATTCTGACCTCTAAAGGGGTTGGAGTTGACTAATTCACCAATGGCTAATGATTTAATTAGTCATGCCTACATAATAAGGCCTCCTTAAAACCCTAACGAAAGGCTCTTGTCCCCACAGCCATAGAAGCTGCTGTGCTCAGGGCCTTCCTGACCTAACCCTAATCTAGCTATTCATTCATATCCTTTGAAAATATTATCATAATAGATCAATCATAGTACAACTGAACTCTTTCCCTAGATTGTGCAAGCTACTCCAAAAAACTACTGAAACAGAGGAGAGGCTCCTGGGAACTTACGGTCTGTATCCAAGTCAGACAGACATGGTGGGTACCACAGGGATCCACTATGTATTTGTCATTGGCTTCTGAGTGGGCCGGTCACCTGAGATGGAGCCCACAATCGGTGGGATCAGATGGTAATTCCAGGGAGGTAGTGTCAGAATGGAATTGTAGGACTCCCAAATTATGTCCACAGAGAACTGGAGTTGCTTGGTGTGGAAAACCTACTAATTTGGTGTTGGAAGTGTTGTGAGAGTAGAGAAAAAGAGTTTGGGGTTTTGGGGTATTGTTTTGTTTCATTTAGTTTGGCAAACAGATGCTATCTTGCATCTCCTCAGTGTTCTTTGAATAGTGCCAAAATTCAGTAACTAAAAGATGAATCTCCAGCTGGAAGAGGGAGCACAGTAGATCCCCAGCCTTGAGGACAGTGTCCATTCTGATTCCCTCACCTATCATTACAGGTTTCGGTTGCCATCCCTGCATCCTGTGGAGAGTCAGCATAGCTATAGAGAAAGGCTCAGGAAAAGAACATCCTGATGATGACACTGCGAGTCATGTTTAACACTGAAAGCGGACTAGTGCTGGTCCGATGCGTAAGGACGATCAAACTGCTGCACAGCAGTACACTCCTCCAAACTTAGAGTTGAAGCCCCTCTGCCCTTGGAGACATGTTCTTGTGATTGGTGTGTAAGTTATTACCAGAATGCCTGTGCTGTCTCAATCAGCAAAATCCTTTCACATGGAAATCTCATTTAAAATGGCAATATTTAAACATATAACCCAAACTGTACTGTCTGAAGAAAAGAGTAGCTCAGCTCAGAAGTGAGAAAGGAAACAGAGCCCAAGTATAAAAATGACTGATCTATATAATGATTTAAGGAAATCACTCCAGTTTTTAAAAGTTATACCAAGGAGAAAACTAAAAAACATATAAATACATGTATTTCTTCTTACTATGTGTTTATATAGGTAATATAGGAATATACTAAATATATTTCATGTAGATATACATGTTATACATTCAGATACAGTCATAAAAGTTTGGTTCAGGAAAAAGACCTTTTTATATCATGGTATGTATCAAACCTCTTAAAAATGCCTATAGAAAATAATTTTCCTCCAAACATTTATAAAGAATATTTCCAAATACTGAGGGAGAGTTACAGGAAAAATTATGTATGTGGTCATAGTATTGATTTTCAAATAGTAGTGCCATTTCACAATTGGAAACAACTTCAACTTTCAATAAGAAGAAATGATTAAATAAAATTTTGGCCTATTGCTTAGTGGAATATTATTCAGTCACTGAAAATGCATCTGTAAAGATTTTGTAACAACATGGATAAGCAGTATAAGAGTAACTGATTTTAACAAGTGGAAGAAAGATTATAAAATCCAAATGCTTATATATATATGTTTTAAAAATCCTTCATTGAAAATAAATCATATGCAGTGAAAATTACAAAAAAAAATCAAATTTTCAGTTGTGATCTTTGCTGCTGAAACTATCAATTATTTTTTGTTTTTGCAACGTACCTATGTTTCAATTTTTCTATAAAGATTGTCTATGATATTTGTAATTGTAATGAATAAACTTAAGACATAATTTAATTTAGGGCAATAAAGGAAACCAGAATAATTTAATCTATTTCAAGGAGGAAGAGGGGGATCAAGGGGAGGAGGCAGCCTTTCAAAATTCATTTCAAACCCTTTTATACTCTGACTGCCCGCTGTTGCTGCCCAATCAACTTAAAGTAATTCACCAATAGATGTCACTGTTACACTTCTTACTTTGAGTACATTTCTCAAGATGTGCAACTTGATTTTTCAGGTAGGAAGACAAAAACAAAATTTTTACAAATCCTCATATCACCTCCAGGATGACTTGTCAGTTTGTCATTCTTCACCTTCATTCCAAACCTCTTTTTATAATAATAAATGCCAAATGCTTTTCTGGAATGACATACAGTGGTTATTTAATGGGTATGAAAAGTACAAGGCTTTCCTGCTCATTTGGTTTCCACCCACAAGAACATGGCACACCTAATCCACCCTTATGAAAACCTGTATCACCACCTGGATGATCACAAGCCTAACACACGCTCATCTCATGTATACTTCTAGGCTGGAATTAATGAACTGGAGAACACAAGATTTTCAACAGGCATTAAAGTTAACAACAAAAAGAAAAAATAAAGTGTGTATTGGACTCCCATGTTCACCCTATCTGCAGCAGGAAACTAGGTAAGGGGTGATGAGAATTGCAATAGTTGACTCAATCTGATTGGACCATCTAAATGTGGAAGTAGCTAAACTCCAGCCCTACGCTTTGTGTCAAGGAGTCAATGCTTCTGTGTCAACAAATACATGGATGAGTGAGAAAGGAGAAGGTTGTGGTTTTTAAATAGGTCATTCTGTATTTGGCAGATTTCCTGCCTGTTCGCCTGTTATTTGAGCAGCTGGAAAGAAAGAACAGTTTATAGATGTGCAAGTAAGACAGGCTACTTAGATTTCACCTGGGAATACAGAGCCTATCAGTCAATGGACATATGTTATTAATACATTTTTAGGAAAATGATATTAAGGGACTTGCAGCAAATGGTTTTTGCCACAATGAGGTTTAGACAGTAAAGCTAATGTGAGCTTAGTGCTCTGAAAACACTCAGGTAAAATACAAACGTAGTCACTTTCTAGTGTACGAATTCAGATCACAAGACACATTTTGGTTTTTTGCAGCCCATTGATCTTTTAAAACAATGACCCATACACAAAAGGCAGCTCTAGCAGCTTTATGTACACAATTTACATTAAATGCATATTAAATGAACCTCTGTTGACTACAAAGAACCATAACACAAACACAAGCATTTACACTTACACTGAGATCCAAGTACAATTTGCTTCTGTTTGACCTCTCTCTGTCCTCGTGGAGCAGAAAGGGACAGGGTGGGCCTGCTCTGTAGCCCAGGACCCAAGCACCTCCATCCCTGTTGGGGAGATCCTTAGCTGTCTGTTCACTGAAGCAGTCCCAGGGAAAGCCCTCAGAAGAGATACCTAAACAAACACAGAAAAGACCATCAGTAACATAGCAGTTAACATACAATTGAGCCAGTCACATTTGGGGAACTTCTATGATGACCTCAACGTAATATTTCTTACTTCGCTTTCTAAGTTACATTTTTAAAGTTTGCCAATTACTTTTTGCAATTACTTTTTCCAGGTCACACTAACATCCTTAACTTGAAAAGATAAACCTATTGGCTGTATTCTGTGATTCACATTCCTGCTTCCCAACCCAGGATGCATAGTTCACACTTATTCTCAAGAATTCAGGGGAGGAGATGCATACAGAAGTCAGGAGGCTCAGACCACTAGCTTTAACACTACATGGTGCTACGTGAGCCAAGTTACTAGTGTGCCTGTTCATCCAGGGCAGGAACTGTGTCTTGTTCATCTCATTTCTAGAGCTAGATCCCCATGCATGGTGCATTTTGGAACTCAGTCTGTTGAATGAGTGAGCACTGTATGCATAATTCATTTTTGTCATCTCTAGAATTGAGAGTACTAGGATAGCACATTCTTACTGATGTTTAGCTGATAATAGTGCCAGGTACTGTTCTTAGCCTCATCTTGAATTCTCAAAATAAATTATATTTAGGTATCCTTAGTGTTCCCATTTTTAGATGGGAAACTGAAGCACAAAGAAGTGTTTCGAACAATTTGCTCAAGACTATAATAAGTGGTAAAGCTGGGATTTGAACTTAGGCACTTAATCACTAGAGGCCATTCTCCTAGTGACTATGCTGTGTGGCTTCTGCCTGACATTCCTGAGATAGCCACAAAAGACTCTAAGCTTCCTGAAAGCTACATGTTGTACCCCTTAGAGGGCCCCCATTCATGTTATCACACTGAAGACCTTGAGAGGTCCTTTAGTAAAGAAAGCTAACTGTGTAGAAGGGCTTTCCAAATGTCTTTGACCACAAGATCCATTTAAAGAGACATCTGCTACACATATTGCAAGCTATTAATGTTCTACTGGAACTGAGTTTGGAAAACACCAGATTAGGTCACCTCTAAAGTCTCACATAGCACTCAAATTCCTAGACCTCTTTTAATTCCTTGTAAACTACCCTGGCAAAATATTAAGGAACTAGGTGGAAGTTAAAGGTTTTGGCTTTCGCAAGAGGGATCACTGTTGGATATGTGATAGGGTGTTTATTACACGCAATCTCTGTAAGAGAGTCACTTTGGCAGTGACCCAACCCCAGCTAGCAGCTTCCTCCATGCTGCATACCTGACTTACAAGTAACACGAGCTGAGAATAAGTCCACCACGCACAAAGGGACTGTGAGATAACAGGCTTGTCCTTTATAGTAGAAGAGCATTTTAGAAGACAGAAAATCTGAGGACGGCTAAGGTTTTTCTTTTGGTTTGTTTGATTCACTGATTCTCAACCACATTTTCAAGTGAAAGAGATACGGGTCACAGTATTTTACAGTTATCCCTGGCAAGATGTCTACAAAACACTTTCTGGCAGCCACCGAGAAAAATGAAAAAGTCTGACTTCATGAGTCTGCTCTCACATCTGAAGCTATAGGGGACTGGAAGGTAAGAACTCGGTCTTCCTTCACATGGGCCAGATGCCTTTGAACGGGGGCACCTTTCCAGTCATGCCCCTTGCCAGCAACTGTCTCCAAACGAACTGCCTCCTGGTCTTTCACTGAGAGAATTATGTGCTGTGGAGTGTCACTACCTCTGCTCCAGTGTCACAGGAAAAGACTAATGTCTAAAAAAATGGGCAGGATGGAGGCACCCTGCTAAGCACCTCCACTTTTTCCTCATGGTGACCCTGATGGGAAATTAGCCCTGACTATGTTTTATAGATAAATAAACTAAATCTCAGATTCCTTTACTTTCCATGGATATGGCTCACTCCTCTGTTAGAATATTTCTGTCCATATTTAGCAAGAAAGGAGCAAGCAAACTTTTAAAAATTTATAGTATGTTCTGACCATACTATCTCACTTCCAGAACATATAATTACTAATCAGAGTCCTCATTTTAAATCCTTCTACTGTTCACTTTTATTTTGGAGTAACTGCTGGCTTTGAATAAAGTTTAAACAGGATAAAACAAAACATAATATAAACATCACAAAATACAATATACAACACTGAAGGTAAGACATCTATATCATCAGAGGCACATTGTCTGGTGAATTTAAAGTATGAAATATTTATGTATGAGAGAGTGGTAAGTTCCCATCATAACAAGAGTTGGAGTCCTCAGATAAAACACGCATGCATACATATGCATGCATATGCGTGTGCACATAAGTGCAAACAAATTCACACACCTATAGTGGCTATCCAGCATCACACTGAGGGAAAGTACTGAGGTAAGGCATACAACTCCACTGACTCTTCATGGAGAAGAAAAACAGTAGAGAGTTTACACAGAAACAATGAAAATCAGCTTCCTTCTAGAGATGGTTTTAGTTTTAAAGAGCCAATTTCTAATGCATACTCTTTAACCAGACAATATCTCTATGAAGGGAACGTGCAAGGTAAAACCATGATGCATAATAATTTTGATAAGGATCATTAAGACAAGGAAGGACCAAAGGCAGAAATAAGTAACATAAAACTGTTATCCTCAAAAACGTGACAAAGTAAGTTAGGACACAGGACAAATTCACCTTTCTAAAAACCACAACAAATTTATAAAGTAATTTTTCAAATGGAGAGTTTTAAGAAAACAAACACAAGTGTTTTAGTAAAAACTAATGTATATGTCTGTATTTATTAAAATTGTTAGTGCCCAGGCTGAGGATTTAGCTCAGTGGTTAGAGTGCTTGCCTTGTAAGCAGAAGGGCCTGAGTTCTATCCCCAACTCCCCCCCCAAAAAAAAATTGTTAGTGCCCATCCTACTCTCTTTAGCCGAGCAAACATAATAAAAGAGAGATAATTACCAGAAATTAGGTAAATATATTTTAAAAAGTCAACTGGCAGGACTGGGAATTTAGCTCAGTGGTTAGAGTGTTCGCCTAGGAAGTGCAAGGCCCTGAGTTTGATCCCCAGCAACAAAAAAAAGTCAACTGTCATTTAATGTTTGGTACAAACTAATTTTAGGAGTTAGACTGTCAATGAATATTTTATGAAAAGCTGAGTCTTATTAATTTAATCATACATTTGCCTTTAATGTGCACATTATAAATTTGGTTTTTACTCAATAGATATTAGTTACATTGTTTCTCAAAGACATTTCAACATCTTGATCCATCACATATACATATGCGGGTTAATTCTGTAGCTGACCACAGTTAACACAACATGTATCACAGATACACACAAGGCAGGGTGACTTACCTTGGCACCATCCTGAAAGTCTGTTTTTCCCAACCATTCAAATGATGAGCTGTACTTCTTGATGCTAACCTATAACATCAGTCTAGGGTTTGGCTGTCAATTGTCAAAACAATGGAAGCAGACAGAAAGAAAAGGTGATATGCCATTTAAAATAGAGGTAGCATCTCCAACCCATCATTCCAAAACTGGATTAGTCTCTCTACCTGAGGTACATTGGCTTACTGTTCCACTTCTTTGCTCTCTCCCCACATTATAGACTATCTTAGTCATGCTCTTATGGTGAAGACAAAATACCCAACACCCACAATTTAAAGAAGAAGAGATTTATTTTGTCTAGTTTCAGTGGCTTCATTCTATGGATGGCAGCTCAAACACAGAAATGGTATGATGGAAGAGCCTGACCCCGAAGAAAGCTGCTCACTTCATGGCAGCCAGAGAGCAGAGAAAAAAGGGAGGAGTCAGGGGACAAAGACATACCCTTCCAGGTCATGCTCCCAATGACCCACCTCCTCTGACCAGGCCTCAGCTTCTAACAACACACTCAGCCATGAACTCAGCCGTGAATCAATCCACTGACAAACACAGCACTGCCATGATCCAGTCACCTTCCGAAAGTCCCACCTCTGAACACACAGTCTCTGGGGGATATCGCAAACCATAACATGGACTTGACACCTTTGCTGTTTGCCTCTGTAGCTCCACCACTGCATTCAACATTGCATATTTTCCCTGCTCCAGAGATGTTGAATCTGACCTTGCGACTTGCTTTGTCCAATGAATGCAGGCAATGCAACAGTGCACCTATTCTGAGCTAAGGCCTTAAGGGGCACTGTGTGTTTCTACATCAGGCTCTTTGCTTCTGCCATCAACATAAGGAAGGGATGCTCTGGGAGCCTGGAATTAGACATACACAGCAGACATAAACATAGTCGTGCAGTCTGGAGTCAAGCTTGGCTGTATGCATACTAGATCAAGTGAACTTTACCCAACTCTTAACCCAGTGAATGGAAACAGTACATACTTGCTGTAAGCCATTGAGATTTTGGTCCTACTTGTTGAAACATTTCCTCATATACGCTTTATCATCTGCCCTTAATAAATGGACTGCAACTGTTAAAAACTTTACTTTTTTAACTGAGGTTTTAAAGACTATAGTACTTTTATTTTGTAATTTTATATTGAAAACAGTCAATTAATAAAGTTTTGAAAATTCAGAGCACATCCATTTCCCCATGTATACCAAGATCCAGGCATAAACTATATTTCATTTAAAAATTAACCTTATTTACCAGAAATTGCCTTTAATCATTAGATAGATAAATAGACAGATACCGCTTACAAAGAAAAGTTTGTAAATATAGTATAAAACCAGCAGATCTGGACAAAAATCTCCAAGAAACAAAATTACAGTGCCTTTCAGGTTTTCTCTTTTAATTTTTCCTTCATACAGGCCCACACTTGACAGCAATGATAAAGTGGTTATGTTTCCAAAAAAAGAAAAAAGAAAAAAAACCTCTCAGCTTGAAACTCTTATGAGTTAATTTAGTTCCTATGCTATAGTTCCTAACGCCATCCATCATACTTGATTTAAAATAAATTCAAGAGGTGAAGTTTTCTGAGCTGTGAATATCATAACTGATATGTAAAGGTAGACAGGTTGTCTTCCATGATGTTATTCAAACATGTACTTACAAGCCAGAGAGACAGCAATCTAGATGTGTAGCTAATGGAGAGTGACATTGCTAAGTACTTGAAGAGAGAGTGTGTATCTGTGTGCATAATTATTCATGTCTGTATTCAGAGCTCTGGCAAAGGTACAGTCTCATGGCTGGTTTCTGTCAATTAGAAATCAGTTCTTCCCACCACCTCCGATGCCACCACCTCCATTTTCATTCCCAATGGTGTTAAAATGATACCACATAACAAAACTAGCTGGATAGTAGGATTCTGAGAAAGCATCTTATGTATCCATCCCATCCGCTAATTCTCCTCACTCAAAGTACATGGGGAGAGAAATGATGAGCAAGGCCCAGTGAGGGGAAGGTGTGTCTAGGTAGAGGAAGAGTGTGGGTGAGTCAAGAACTAGAAGAACTGAGGCATAGGCTACAGCAGTTTGAGAATACACAAGGAAAATCACAGGCATCAAACAAGTGCAATGTTGTTTGAATTTCTGAAATCATGTTTAAATTTAAAGGAAACAAAACAACTTAGAATTGGAAAGGATCTTGTATGTTTCCCTACCTACCTGCTCATTTTAGAATTGAGAGAGTTGAAATCCAGGAAGACCGCAGTATTTCCAATATACCCAGTTAGTGGCACAGACAGAATGAAAATCCAGATTCTAGGGAAGTCTTTGATGCTATTTAGAGAAGGACCTTATTGCCAATCCACGGATGGGAATGTTGAGGTGTGAGAGAGAAGCAGATGTTAAGGGTTAAGGGCAGGGCTTTGCCAGGTGGCTGCAATTCCTAGCTGCGACATTTACTAACTGTTCAACCTTGATGAAGTTACCAATCCTCCCTGAGTCTTTATTTCTTCATCAATAAAATAAAGACAAGAAGAATATGCCTGATACTGAGCTGGGCTCAAAACTGTTTTCTTTCAGGATGCTTTTTCTGGGCTGAGAGTGAGTGGATTAGATAGCAAATGCAAAGTCTCTGTTTTAAATAAAGAAACCCATATGCAATGAGAGCATACTGAACTTCACATACTCTTGTTGAAGAAGTATTTTTCTTTGTCAAAGAAGATAAAGAAAATAATTAAACTCATAAGAATTCATAAAACACGGCAGTGCAGCAGATTCCAAATCTGTTTAGGTTCTAAAAATAGAATTCACGTCACCAAATGCAACAGCTCCAAGTAAGCGGCTGATCCTCTGCAAAAACAACAGCTCTTCAAGCTTCTTTATAGATACCTAAGACATTGCTCCCCTAAAGGTCAAACACAGAGCCTCCAGCCATGAATGAAACTATTTATAGGCAGAGCTTTAAATAACACAGCAGCTTAAAGTGGTATATAAACACACGTTGTGATTGTTACGATAACCTTCTTCCATAGTCTTTTCCCATAAAAAAGACTGATGTTAAATGAGGGATAAATATGAATCAAGTCAGGAAATTCATTTGCGGCTATACTTAGGCTGAGTGTTTTAACATCTGAAAAACAAGGGCATATACTTAAAGAGAGTAGCACAAATGATGCTGAGAATGGACAAAAGTAGAGGCAGATGCATCCAGGTAACTCTGGTGCCAAGAAAGATCGGAAAGGATCAAATTGAGGAAGTTGTAAATTTCATGGAGGAATTAAAAGCCTTTGTCTATTCTCAGACAATAATCGCTCAAGCACATAATATTCACATTCCTTGTGTGGACTGGTACACGTACGTAACACATCTTCATTCCCTTTTTCATCCCCTTTTTCTCCCCTTCCTTTTCCCTTTCCCTCCATTTTTTGATCCCCTTCACATTTGAGTATGTTTTAGCTCCCTATCTCCTATTTTATTTTGCTCTTCATTTATATTTGGGATTTCCCATCTAAGAGAAACCATACAATATTTAAGCCTGTGTCTGTGATTTATTTCACTTAATATTATGGTCTCAAGGTGCATCCATTTTCCTACAAACGATTCTACTTTATCATTCTTTATGGTAGAATAGTACTCCATTGTGTGTGAACTAATAAAGAAAAAGTAATAAAAAGGACAATAAATGACAAGAAAGTAGATGTTGGCATTTCAAATGCCAAAGTTATTAAAAATTTGGTATGTCTGCTTACAGGGAATATATTTACTCACTTAAAAATATTACTGAAGTAAAGAACAAGAATACAGAAAACATGTCATGTAGCATTCATTACAAGTAAATTTGAAAATTTTTCCTTTTCATGTCACATTATTCCAGTTGTTATGTGGACAGTTGCACCAGTGGGAAGCCTAACTCTTAAAGAAATATTATGCAATTATTAGTTAAAGAGGTATAGTAAAGATAAAATTTCAAAACACCAAGCCTTTGACTACGAAATATATTACAATTTTTAAAAATTCCTTTCCAAAATGAAATGATCTAAAGAGAGTCACAAAGATATGAATATCTACATAACAAGATAAACAAAGAAAAAAACAAGGCACATTTACTAATGTTAATGGCAAACATTTAAGAGATGAGACTAAAATATGTCTATGAACATCTTGCAAACAGAGCAATAATGAAAGTTCATTTTGGTATTTCACGCCTGTCTTTCAAAAAGAAGCAAAACACTTGCCCTTTCAATGCAATAAAGACTTTTCTGATGGAAAATTCTGAAAGAAGAGCTGTATAACCTGGTTCAGATCTTAACCCTAGCTCCACCCCAGTTGTTTTTATCAACCATATAGTCCTGTTTCCAGCACAACAGCCAAGAAGGCTGGCCTAGATGTCTATTAACATTTGCTCTTCTAACCAGAAAAGTGCGGATATTATCTTGACTGCTCAATAATTTGGAGATAATGTGATGAATTCTTCAGGAGATCTGCCAAGTAGAGGTTGCTACCAAACATCTAAACTGCTACTTTTACTAAAGTGTCTTAGGCGCCTGCATTTTTCTATCTCCCTTCTTCCACTAGGCATCAGTACTGAGCATGCTCCCTACACTCTGACCCCACAGTTTTACCTCAGGTCTTACTTACCACTTTACCTCCCAACAATCCATTCTTTAAGGGTGAATAATGTCTGACACATGGCACATATACTATATATCTCACACTTTATATACATTACACATTACTGAGAATCTTCCCAATAATCCTGCCTGGTAAATAATCAAGTATCCCAGTTTTAAAGATGGAAAAACAATGAAGTAGGAAGTTAACTTTGCTCAGGGTCAGTTAACAGGAAGTAGTAGAACTAGTTCCAAACTCAGAACTCAGAATGAACTACCTGTCATAAACAACTAAAGCTAAACAGCTATGTGTAGATGTCCAATAGCCAACAGTGCAGAATTGCAAGCCTTAAAAAGGAAAACAAATGAGGAGAGCCACATAATTGTCTAGGCTTTCTTCTGAGAGGTTGTTTCTGGATCGGAAAAAATTAATGGGGTCCAGTGAACCATGGGGCACTTTTAAGCATTCTGAAAATATATATATATACACACACACATATATAAAATATATATTTCAGAATATATGTCATATATGTATGTTATATATTTTATATATGCCACATATAAAATATAAATATGTCATATATAAGTATATATTATATATTGCATATTGTATAATTATTATAATTACTAATTATAATCTATTATATGATTGATTAGATATATAATTATTAATATATTGTATAACATATAGCTGATATATATCAGAATATACGTGTGTATGTGCGTGTGTGTGTGTGTTAGGTGCAGAGGGCTCAGACAGAAAAGTATTTTTAAAAATATAGACTTCTATTTTCTGGATTTGATGACAACTTTTATAAACCATCAAATTAAAGTAATTTAACCTCAAGCAGGATAAACACAAAAACCCATAAAAAGTATAATTACTGAAAACCAATGATAAAAGGAATATTATAAAAGAAGTCAGAGAAAAGGGGATTTTATGTGTAGAAAACTACTGAAGAAAAGGATTATTATAAACTTTCTATAAGAACCTGAAACCCAGAAGACACTGATATCACATTAGGGGTGGAAGTGTGATAAAGATAGAAACCCCATACTGGTAAATGAGTCAATTCAACAAAAAGATATAACAGTCCTAAACTTATATTACTAATAACAGTACCTAATAACAACTTCAAAACACATGAAGCAAAACCATTAAGGCTGAAGGGGGAAATATGCAAATTCAAAATGTATGTTATATTTGGAGACATGAATATTCTCTTAATAATTACTATGAAAGTTACAGAAAATCAAAAGGGATACAGAATTAAACAATATTAACTATCAATTTTATCTAATTTGATTTCATAAGATAGCCGATTCAAACACTGCAAAACACATATCCTTTTCTAGTACGGAATTCTTTTCTAGTACATGGAACTTATTTCTAAACATTTGGAAATTAGACAACCTACTTTAACTTGTAAGTCAAAGAAAAATCACAAGGACAACTCCAAAGCATTTGGAACAAGATAATACATTACGAAGCGGGGAATTTATAGCCCTACTTAACACACAGAACTTGCCCCTACCTCACTCTGTTTGACAACATTTATTATCTGGACTGGGGGATGTCGGGTACAATTGATGAATGGCTAAGTCACTGAAAACAGAGGAATGAGAAATCTTAACATGCCTCCTGAATGTTAATACTGAGTCCTTAGCTTTTTCCCCTTGCTAGGCTCCCAGATCACTTTCAATCTCTAGGGTTAGGCAGGTACTGAAACATTATTCTGAAAGAAACATGACAAGCTCAAGAGAAAAAAACCTGGAGAGCACCCCACCACATTCACTGTCAAATTCTACAAGAATTTTAGAGAAGCTCTAATGCCAACACTCCTCAAACTCATTCATGAAATTGAAAGGGCAAGTGCTACCCTAACTCCAAAACCAGAAATGAACCCAACCAAAAACAAGAACTACAGGCCAATCTCTTTAATGAACACAGATGAAAAAATCCTCACTAAGATACTGGCAAATAGAATGCAGCAAATCAACAGAAAGATTATACATCATAACCAAGTAGGATTCATTGCAGGGATGTATGGATGGTTCAACATATGCAAATCAATAAATCAAATACACCACATAAACAGAAGCAAGGACAAAAACCACATGGTCATCTCAACTGATGAAGAAAAAGCATTTGACAAAATCTAACATCTATTCGTGACAAAAGCCCTGAAGAAAATAGGAATAGGCCTTTATCTCAATCTGATAAAAGTCATCTATGATAAACCAATAGCCAACATCATACTAACCTGAGAAAAGCTGAAAGCTTTCCCTCTAAAATCAGGAAGACAAGGATGCCCATTATCACCACTCCTGTTCAATATAAGTCTCAAAACACTGGTCAGAGCAATTAGACAAGAGAAAGAAACAAAGGAGATATAAATAGGAAAAGAAGAAGTTAAATTATCATTATTCATTGATGACATGACCCTCCCCATAGAAGACCCCAAAAAACTTCACCAAAAGACTCCCAGAATTAATAACATAACTAAATTCAGTATCACAGCAGGATACAAAGTCGGCACTCAAAAATCAACAGTGTCCCTCTACACCAACAACAAACTCACTGAGAGGGGGAAACAACACCTTTCATAATAGCATTAAGAAAATGAAATACTTAGGAATTAACCTAACCAAGGAAGTGAAAGGTCTCTACAATGAAACTACAGTACTCAGAAAAAGGAGCTCAAACAGAATACCAGAAAATAGAAAGATATCCCCTGTTCTTGGATGGGTAGAGCCAATATAGAGAAAATGGCCACGTTTCCAAAACTGTTATACAGATTAACTGCAATTCCAATCAAAATATCAATAACATTCCTCACTAAACTATAGAAAACAATACTAAAATTCACATGGAACCAGAAGAGACCTAGAATAGCAAAAGCAGTACTAGGCAACAAGGACTTCACAACCCCAGACATCAAGTTATATTACAAAGCTACGGTGATAAAAACAGCCTGGTACTGGCAAAAAAACAAAAACAAACAAACAAAAACAGACTTGTAGATCAATGGAACACAATAGAGATGCAGAAACAATGCCAGGCACACTCAATTACTTTACCTTTGACAAAGGGGCCATATACTTTGCCTGGAGGAAAAATAGCCTCTTTATCAAATGGTACTGGGAAAATTGCCTATTTACATGGCAATTGCTAAAATTAAACCCATATCATTCACTATGCACTAAACTGAAATCAAAATGGATCAAAAATCTAAATATTAAAGCAGAAAAATTTAATCTGCTAGAAGATAAAATAGGTAAAAGTCTTGAAGACACAGATGTAGGCGAAGACTTTCCAAACAAAATCCCAGCAGCATAATAAATAATATAAAGAATTGACAGATAGGATCACATCAAATTAAAAATCTTCTGTGCAGCAAGGGTAATAACCAACAGAGTAAAGATACAACCAGCAGAATAGGAAAACATTTTTGCCAGATACTCCTCAGACAAAGGACTAACATCTAGAATATATAAAGAACTCAAAAAAATTAGACACTGCCCCAAATTTAAATTCCCAATCCAAAAATGGGCATCTAAAATGAAAAAGTGTTTATCAGACCAAGAATTATAAGCAGTCAATAAATGCACTAAAAATGTTCAATATCACTGGCCATTTGAGAAATGCAAATTAAAATAACACAGATTCTATCTCACTCCAGAAAGAATGGCTATCATCGAGAAATCAACCAATCACAAATGCTGGTGAGGCTGCAGGGAGAAAGGAATCCTTCTTCATTGTTGGTAGGAGGGCAAACTGGTACAGCCACTATAGAAATCAATATAGAGATTCCAAAAAAACCTAAAACTAAAAATTCCATTTGACTCAGCTATTTCCCTTCTAGGGTATCGTCCCAAAAGAGTTAAAATCAACATACTAGAGTGCTACATGCCTACCCATGTTTATAGCAGCAAAATTTACAATCGCTAAATCTTGGAAATAGCCCAAATCCCCATAAACAGATGAATGTTAAAGAAACTGTGGTATTTATATAGAATGAAGAGCTACTCTGCCATAAAGAAGGATAAACTCGAGGCATTTTTAGATAAATAGATACACCCTGACATCATAATGCTAGGTGAAATAAATCAGAAACACAAGTTTAAGTATCACATGATTTCTCCTATATGAGAAACCCAAAATACAAGTAAGAAGCAATAAAAGATAGATATTAGGAAGTAGGGAGATCTTTTTCAAATGGGAAGGAGAACAAGAAATGGAGAGAGGGAGGGAGAGATGAGGGAAGGAAGAGAAAAAGGGTTTTTTTAGAGAGAGTTGAGAAAAAATGGGAAATAGAGCTTTTGCAAATGGGGAGTGGAAGAAGAATTGGAGGGAACAAGGAGGGAGCGAAGAAGGAAACAAAAAATGAATTAAGATGTGATAAATATATGTACAAACTCCCCACATTAATTGCAAGTATTATGTACTACAAACATGTACTAATAAAAAAGAGAGAAAAAGAGAGAGAACCTGAGGAAACTGTTATGGGAGGTTCCTCAAAAGATAGCCACCCCAGATTACCTTACAGTGAACGTTAAGTCCAATATTCTTACTTGGGCACTCTAAATACCATCATAGTCCCCAGACCCAGTAATGACAAGACATTTGAAGAAACTTCTAAAATAAAGAACAGGAAGCTTGAGAGCAAAAGGAGAAAGATGCCACTCCACTTTATAACTAACTGCTGGACCAAGATTCTGGAGGTAGCTGCTTTCTTCTACAGCCACAGCTCCTACTACATGGCCTCCTCCATGCTTCTGGTTCTTGCCAGGCTTCCTTCTTTTCCCCATCAGTAAGGGTTTTCTGCAGTTACTAGTCCCAGGAAGTTTTATGAAGTTCATAAACCTTCCTTGTTCTCTTAACTCTGTCATTTGGTCTGGACACAGTTACTTAAATTATTTTCAGTTTAAAGCCTTAGAACATACCATCTATTTTCTGCCAGGACTCTGACAAATACAATAATTGCCATCAGGAATAGCATTTATTTCCTGCCTCCAGCATGCCTGTATTTACTAAAGCTTCTAGGAGCTTGCTACTCGATGCTCACTATGCTCAGTCAACAGCGGCAATGTCATGGATCCATGCTGAGCAATCAAAATGATCAAACTCCTTTCAATTATATCATGACAAGGACAGGAAATTTGTCAGAGGCCAAAGTAAGGCACTGGTGGCACACTACTGTTCCTTCTGGATGAAGATGAATTGACTGGTACGAAAATGAAGCACTTTCATATCCATAAAGGTCCATTAGGTCCAAGCAGGTGTGTTGATATATATGTTGGGGTAGCACATGCAACATGACACCCACAATTGGCATCTACATGTGATTAAGGCAACAATCATTCGGTCATTCTCTAAAATGGTTTTCTCACTTCACCCAGTTTTCTCACTAAACACAAAACAATTTAATGCGAATATGGTATGAATCACCCTCTCTGCAGTTTTCCAATCTCTGATGTTGGCATAAATCTGTGCCATTTCCCCAGGGATTAGTATATGCCTTAAAGTAGCAGGAAAAATATGGGGCTATTGCCCCCAGAATACACAGATCTGAGAACCAAAGAGTAGATGGGAGAGGGAGAGTGGCCCTTCTCACACGTAACCTAATAAGTCACTTGTAGAAATGTTGCTTCCTGTCCTTGCAAACTTGGGCTTGGTGGATTTGAAGGTCTTTGCGCCTAGCGAAGGAACGTGTGCAGGAATGAACATACCCACAATTTCACCAAACAGGCTACCCAGCCATTTTAGGCTCTTACATGTTATAGTGTACTTGGGGGTTTGGAAGCCTCAAAGTGTCTTAGTAGAATATTTTGAATTTAACCTAGAGTATTGGAGTTCCAGGGTAAACAAAGTAAAACAAAACAAAACATAACAAAACAAAACAAAAAAGGAGACAGTAGAAAATGTAAAACTCCACATTTCAAATAATGGTATGGTTCGTGAATGAATGAATACCTTCATATTAATTTGAAGATATGATTAATATGAATGTCTTCATATTAATATGAAGACAACTCAGAGAAATGAATAATCTCAAAAGTTCCTGGTAATAGCATAAGTAAATATGCAACCTTGAAAAGCTATTTGGCAGTATGTATCTAAAACAGGTTGACAACTACAGTGTAATAACCAAGTAGGACAACCTGCAGTCTTTTGTTTGTTTACATTTTTAAATGAGGCAGAGGAGGAAGAAGAGAGGAAAGAGGAAAACAGCAAAGAAAAACAGTGGCAACAAGAGAAATCTCAGGGACCACAATGGCAAAAATACTACTTGACCCTGCAGAAAAAGTTTTTCAACTCCATCCTAAAATATTTACAGCATGTTCTTATGCTTTAACCAGTAAAAATACATTTTTATGACTCTATCCTAGAAGAATCATCACCTTTGTTATTCAAGATCTATTACAAAGATATAAAATGTCCATGGATCGTGACAGAAAAAAATGGGAAGCTAAATGTCATAAACTATGAAATAGCCAATTTTATATGCTATTATAAACTAACTTAAATCATGGTTTCAAAGAATATTTAATACATAGAAAAATATTCACAATATGACAAAAAGTATAATGTTTATCTTCATTTTAAGTTACGAAAGATATCAAATGTTAGCAAGTTTATTTCCTTTACATTTTTCTGTACTTTCCATATTTTTAATGGACTCTCTAAATTTTATTTAGTGAGCATTACTTTTATAATCACCAAAAATTAAATGAAAACCCAAGAAATGGATTTGAATAAGCCTGAATCATCAAAGGATAGTGGCTAATCAAAAATTATTTAGTAAATGAATCCTGCATCATGATCCAGGTCTGGTGGGTCAGTCCAAACCACTGACTACCTATTGGTGAAGTATTTTTTTCAAGCTCTTCAAATTAAATATAGTATAGAAGACTGCCGATTTGTTAGTAAGTGTATCCTAAAACTCTAACTATACATATCTACATAATCCTGTAATACATCACAGCAGCTTCTACCCTATACTTCATATCCACATTCAAAGCACAAAGTAAATTCTATTTTAAACATAGCTATTGTTATCTGACATTCTCTAGGGGCAGAAGACCAATCAAGAGACTTTCTGCTGTTCTTTTTTAAATGCTATCCCCCTGGTCCTATGATTATAACATTTCCCTCCTTATTGACCTTCAATGACTTCTTATTGCACGTAGAATAGAACCCAAATTTCCTTGAGTGGACTAGAAGACACTTTATGCTTGGTCTTAGCATACTTTTAAAAATCTTCCTCTCTGATTTCACACACGTATCCCAGGTTCCAGCTGCACTGAGCTGCTTTCCAGTCTCCATATCAAAGTTTGTTGTCCCTCTACTTTCCCTGCACCAACCATCCACCCGTATGTGAGGGACAAAGTGCTGTCTGCCTTTCAGGGTCCTCCTTAAACCTTAGTTCCTCTACCAAGTTTACTTATATCTTTCCAGACTAAACTAATCGCCACTCTTCTATTATTTGGGGGATACTATGTACATACATGACAACTCTATCATATTGCACTGTCTGTTAATTTTTTTCATGTGTAACCCTTTGCAAAGGCTGTGAGATAGCAGATGCTTTTCTCACTGCATCTCTGTATCAAGCCGTGTATCTTCATAAGCTACAGAGAGCAAGTTTCAGAAGCATTTATACTCATAATCAGAGATGTAATTTCCAGCAAAGGCTATCTGTAAAAGAAGTAGGGATGTGCTGACGTAGGTATGCAACTAAAGGAATAAAAATTTAAAAGTCAAGAAGACAGAAATTCTGTTTCAAACCCCATAGATGAATTATTCTCATAAAACTAAAATGTAACTAATTGGAAGCTAGTGTCATCAAATGGAAGATGGGTTCAGTTCTTAAATCATTCCTAAATTATAATTTCTTCCTTTCTTCCCCTCCTTCATTGATTCAGCCGGCCTACCTGCCTTCCTTCCTTCCTCCCTTCTTCCCTCCCTTCTTCCTTCCCTTCTTCCTTCCTTCCATCCTTCCTCTCTCTCTCTCCCTCCCTTCTTCCTTCCCCTCTTTCTTCTTTCCTTTCTTCCTTCCTTCATTCCTTCTTTCTTCCCTTCATCCTTTTCTTTTCCTTTTTCTTACTTCTTCCTGTCTTTCCCTCTCTTTTTGACAAAAAAGATTCTGGCATGAAACATACATGCTATTGGCTACTAGTGAGACCACACCTGCAGGACAAGTCCGAGAGGTCAGCTTCAGGAGGCATGACCCACAAGCAGAACCAAATGAAATGATGTCTGTCTGCTTTTTCCCCCTTTCAAAGCCTCCTAAAGTTGGAGACGGACCATTGAAACATTGCCTAACTTTTGTTTCATTTCATTTCAGATAGATTAAATTTATAATAAACTTTCCTTATATGGATATTCAGTATGAAAAAATTTATTTTTACTACATTTTTAAACCAAGAACTTATTTAGGTCTTTTCTGATGTCCTTATTTAAAATAGATGACTCCATTGTTTGCTTTCACAGCCATCTAGTTTTTCCTCTACAGTGTGTGTTTACTTGTTATTTGTCTCTGAGGTCCTAAAACAGGTTTTATGGAGTAAGGCAGAAGCTTACTTGTCTTACTCTTCAGCATCTAACACAATGACTGCTTTTAGGAGGTGTACAACGCTACTTGTTAAGTGAATTATCTGTACATTACATGAACCGTATATGTACAGAACATAATCTCTACTCTATTCATCAGTCCTAATAAACACCTATTATTTAACTTAGTATATACCATAAAGTAGAATAGTACGAATTTAAATCTCAGCCCAAACTCATACTAGCTGAGGGACCTTCAGCAATTTACTTAACCTCTCTCTACCCCAGTCTCCTGTGTAAAAAGAGGAAATAATGTTTCCCACCTTCTGCAGTGACTGTAAAGATAAAAGAGTTACTGTATACAATGTGCTTACAGCCGTACCTGGCAACCTACAACACTACATAAATTCTTGCTTTTATAATTACCACTCTTTGCTCAGTGCTGAAGAATTAGTCACCTTGGAAGTTAAAAAAGTAGAATGGGCTGGAACTGCATTTTTCCAAAAAGTTCACATTCAAGTTCAAATAAATGGTGCAACAAATATATTCTCAAGCTTTATTTTATCTACTTTGAAATATTTTTGTTGTTTCTCACCCAGGCTTCAAAGTATAACATGCCACAGGAAAAGTATCCTACTAAGACAGCAAACAAGTTTCACATTTTTATAGAAGAGAGTATTAGAGCAATTAGGGTCTTTTCAGAATGTTTCATTCAGATGAGTTATTACGATTTCTTTTTCCCTTACACCTTGAATCCATTTGGTCCAACAGAAAATCAAGCCTAATTATCTTCCATTTAGTAAATTCTTAAGTATTATATCACTATTTTAAAATTCCCACCCCCAGGGGATTGATATAATCACCAATGATTTTTCCATGTCTTAGGGCTATTAACCTACCAGACAATGCAGGTCTAATTTTAAAAGGCATGTGGGCAGAAAAATCAATTTAATAAAAAAAAATTAACTTCACAAGCAAAATTTTTCAGGAAAGCAACTAATCCATAAAGTAAGCTAAATCTATATTAAGGATAGAATTGAACTCATCATATATTTTCAGCCAAGAAGGACTTATCAATATATTCACATTCCTGGCAAACTGGAATAATTCAACCAAATAACAGAGTAAGAACCTTTGAGCCTAATGTTGCTGAGAAATTACAAATAAGCACAAGATTGTCAATAACAGCTTTAGAACAGCAAAGAAGATTAGACTGAATTGTACTGTGCCAATGAGTATGTCGGGAGTCAGGTTTTTACTGTGGGCTTAAATTTTATTTATATACCTACAAGTGGATTTTCTTGTCATGTTTTACAAGAGTACAGGTCACAGTAGTGACTTGTTGCTAATGAATGACGTCATCGAAGAATTTATTTTTCCTTTATTTGAAATATCAATCATATATATTAATGATAGAAATACAGAATATTTCTAGGAAACCCACAGCCACCCTCAAATAAAGTTAGGAGAAAGGATATATCAGAGGATTCAGCACACCCAAAATGACTTCAGCCACTGAAAAGCAAATTGGCTAAAGGTAATGAAAACACCTCATTAGGGAAACTGGTAACATACATCTATTCCTGCAGCAGCACCTTTTAGGTAATTTAGTTCTAAAATAATTATTTGCCTCAGAATCAAGGAATGTGTGAATTAACTGAAAGAGAAAATAGTAAGGAAAAATTGGATAACTGGATGTAAATTAGTCAAGATGTTACTCTGACAAAGGGACTTGACACTGTTTCCTTCACAGAAAAAATTTTAAAATTATCTCTATTTTTAAGACAATAGAAATTTCAGTCTTAATATTTGTGCCATCAAAAGAAAAAGCAATGAAAATGTTGAAATTTCATTTGTCGTTTCCGAGGTAAGCAGAAGACACGAACCCTGTTCAAAGGATCGCAGGGATGATAGAGAAGGCCTGGGCCGCAGTACCTGGTAGTCTGGGAAGCATCTGCTAACATGAAGTACATGCTCTGAGGGGACGGCCAACAAATGGTGCTCTCTCTCATGGATACAGGGGATCAGAATTGAAAGGGTTAAGAGTAAACATTTTTATTCTGGCCCCTGCTTCACAATATTCTCCACAAAACGCACAAAAGATCTTTCTAAAATGTCATACCATTACTCGCATCCAAATCCTCTAATGGCTTCTCATCATAGTTATTTCAATCCAAATCCCCAGCCTTGAGGGACTCCTCGATCTGACCGCTGCCTCCTTTTCTTCCCTTTCTGTGACATATTCCCTTACTCACTTCATTCCTTCTTGATGTTCTGTGAGAACACCAACTTCTCCTTCATCTCTACCATTTTCACCTAGTGTTTCCTCTGCTGGAATTCCATCCCCTACACTGCCACATAGCTGATTTCTTTGCTCAGATATCCTTCCAGTAGAATGGTCTTCTCATCAATGCCTCTCTGCCAACATTTCTAAAGTATTTGATTCAGACCACTGATGACATGAAACTTTATCATGAGTGAGTCTTGATGTTAGCTGTAGCAATACACGGCATCGGATCTGTTTCCTTCTATTACAGATGGCCTTATTATGGTCCTTCTTTTAAGAGAAAGAAAAGGGAAATTCTAGCAGATTTCAAATATTTCATGTAGGTCACCCATCAATTACAGGTAACTATTAAGGCCCCAGAGATGTGTTGCAGATCCATCAAGAAAAGAACATAGGTTTCAGGTTGGGTGCCATGTTACTGGGAACAAGAGGCTAGAATACAGTGTTGGCAAGAATTCTGAGGCCATATTCAGGCACAGTGGAAGGGTCCTAAAATGCCTTCCCTGACACAGGAGCGAAGAGGTATGTGTGCCATAGTTTGGACATCCTTTGACCAAGCCCTGTGCCTCTTTTTTGTCTGCTTACTTTTGGGCAGTTCTTTCTCATGGGCATCCTTGTCAGTTTAACAAGAAGTCACTGGAGTTATGAAAATCAGATAACTAAGTAGCTACCTTGATAAAAGGTTTTTTTGGGAGGAGGAGACATAAAGGACACACTGAAGGTAAAGGACACACTGAAATAATTGATGAGTGTATGAATCTTCTACATATTTCTCACTCCCAGAAGTGGAGAGAAGAGATAATGGCATACAAGAAAATGGACCAAAATTCAATATGGGATTATCTTGTTTCCATACACTTAAGAAAAATACATTATATTCTGAAATTGCAACAGTATGATGTGGAGGAAGACAGTTGGAGAGTTTTGGCCATTAATAAGACATTACTTTTATTTTTTAATTCTCTAATTCTGCTATGGAATAATTACACTAAGATGGCTCTAGAGAAATTAAGGATAGAAAAAAGGAAGAAGTGAAAGGATTAAAAACAAAGGTCACTATATAATAAAAACTCCCCAATCATCCAAATTCTTCTCCCCACCTTTAAGAAAGGTCAACTGATAGCCTTTGGCTCCTGACATGTAATTATATCCTATTCCCCTTTTGATCTTCTCACCAAGAGGGATTTAACTGCCTTTTCCTTGATTCATTAGATGGTCACTTCAAAGAGACTCTAAAAAGGCAATATTTGCCCAAACAACTCCCCTGTCTTAGTAAATCCAGACGAAATCTAAAAAGCAATTCATCCCAAATTTCACACATTATTGCCTTTGGCCCCTGTCAGTGACCTCAGCCTACAATATTGATTACTATTCTGCCTCCCAATGTGAGTCCTTCAGATGATTAATCAGTTTTCAGACCAGGGAGTTTCCAGTCTAAATACCAAAAATGGCTCAGTGTCCACAATAGGCCCAAGAAGAAACCAAACAACAAAGATGCCATAACTTTACCATTTATATCCCCTTTCTTCACCCCCAAAAGCCAGAAGGACTAATGCACATATGGTCTAGAGCATGCCTCAAGACTAATCAAGATGAAGATAGGTACTTCGTTTAGTAACAAATTAAACATTTTATTAAATCAACAAATACCTTACTTCTAATATGCAAGTAAGACTGGTGAAATCCCTGGCAAGGACAACATAGAAATCCACTAGAGTTTCATATTTTTGTTAACATTTAATAGATAAGTAGGCAGAGGACAAATAAGGGTAAAGGACCTTTGTGTATGGGAAATGTTTAACATCAAGAGTAATGAAATAAGTGTTGAAAGAACAATAAAACTCAATACTCCCTCATCAAATCTGAAAGGCTAAAACAATGAAAACATGGAATATTGGTCACAGAGTAGTAGCCTAGGCACTCCGTTCTAAGAAATAGGACAGAAGAAGCCCATCATGTTTGTCAGTCCTAGACTTCAGGCACCCAGACACTTTAAGTTCCCATAATGCTTTTCTTGAATAAATAAATGAGTATATGCATAAATATCCTGTGTGGGAGTATACTGAATAAAATCTAGAGGGACAATATGACAATTTGATAAATATTTAAAAGGCACATAAACATCACACTTTTGATAATGCATAAATTCTGCTAGGAATCTACCATAAAGACATTTTCTAAAAGCAAATATCCAATGCAAAAATGTTTGTAACATAATTAAAGAACCGAAAAATTATAAATAAGCCAAATGTCCAAAATTAAGGAAATGATAGTAAATGAATGATTCATCTTCTGAACAAAATAGTTGGCAAAAATTAAAACTGGATGTATGAAAGTTCTGAAAATATAAGCTAATATTTATAATACATTGAGCTAAAATTATATACCAAGTACAGAGATATTTTTAAGTAAAGACTGGACAAAAATTTAGAGTTCAACTGTAATTTTTCTATGGGCAGCGATAACAGAAGATTTCTTTTTTCTACTCTTACGAATCTTTCTATATTTTTCCATGATGGCCATGTAACGCTCTTAAAACAACAAAAACAACAACAACAAAAAGCTAAATTCTGTATTAGTGAACTAGAAAGAGTACTTTCCAAAGAGAATTGTCTTATCACACAGACCAAGTAACATCAACAGAACATGTGCCTTGCATTGGAGCTATGCCTGTTCTTCTCCTTTTCTTTTTAACGTCTTAATATGTTAAAGATGGATATTTATATGTGCAAGTCAATAAGGCATCTTGCTGACTAATAAATATTTTATTTTAAAATGTATTAAACCTCAATTCAAATCTATGTACTATCCTGTTAGCCATTTTCTCCTTGTTATTAAACTGATGATAGACTCATCAGTATTTTTAGTCCACTAAAATTTTCCCACATGAAAGTAATTTGTAATGCCTCAGCAAGCAGTATTATTAACCTTAATGAAGATCTAAGCACAATTCCCTTTTATTTCTTAAAGTTGTCTTTGGATAGCACTTAAGACAATAATTATTCAGAGTAAATGATTTACTATATCTAAGAGCTATGTAATTATAAACTGTTATTCAAATGTTAATTTTAAGTTTTAATGATATGCTATTTCTAATATTATATTTATTTTGGATGGCACATTTCCCTCACAGTCTATGAGCTGATTCACTTCTCTTGTGTTCCTTATGCTACACATATGCCTTCTATAGATTGTATGGATTTTTTTAAATTTTTATTTTTTACCAAGAACATGTATTGGTACATTGTATACATAATGATCATAATCAACATGATTATTTATGTATGATTTTTATGGATTTGTATGATTGTATGGATTTTAAAGTGTATGTTGTGTAACGCTTTTAGCCCTACACAGATAATTTAAAACATGAAAAAAATTCAAAAGATCCTGTGAAATGCATAGCAAAACTTCAGTATGATACCACTATGTACTTACGAGGATGGCTCTCATAATAAAGGCAGATAACAACAGGTAACAAGAGATAGTAATGTTGGAATGGACATGAAGAAAATGGAACATTTATACATTGTTGGTGGGAAGATCAAGTGGTACAGCAGCTCTTGAAAACAATCTGGCATTTCCTCAAAAGGTTAAAAAATAGAATTATACTATGATCTGGCAATTCCACTATCTAAGAGAAAGGAAAACACATCCAGACAAAAACTTGTATGCAAATATTCATAACGATATTTTCATAACACCTGAAGTGTGAAAACAACCGAAATGTCCATCTAATTATGAATGAATAAACAAAACATGCTATCTTAATACAATGGGATATTATCTGTCAATGAAAAGGATAAATCTTAAAAACATTACTCTGAACAGAAGAGGTCAATTACAAAAGACCATATATTGAATTACTCTATTCATTTGAAATGTCTATAATAGGCAAATCTACAAAGACAGAAAGTAGATGAGTGATTTCTGAGGACCAGAAAACAAGAATGCATATGTTTGAAAAGTGTTGATTTTATGGTATGTGTATTATATCTTCATAAAGCTGTTTAAAATAAACACTCTGAGTTGCCATTTTCTATGAAGTGGCAGCAGTATATACTGGGATAATTCCTTGGGGAAAAACTGTAGCACTAACAAAATATTTAAACCATTTTACTACTTATATTTCTACATATTTACCTTAAAAAATAATTCAATGAAAACAAAAAGCTATATGAATAAAGATGTTAACCACAGTATCTTCTAGTAGTTTCATATTGGAAATAATTTAAGTGTCTAATAATGGATTTAGTACTGTGGTTCATCTACATGATAAAATATTGTCATCCATTATAATTAAAAAGTTATAATTAATATTACATGGAAATATAAAGTTTGTAATAATCTTAGATGATAATAAAATATAAAACAGATTGACCTTAGTCATTTAAAAACACATGTCTCTAAGAAAATAGTTGAGGCATAACTGTAAATAAGGACAAAGAGGTGTAATAGATATTATATAAAAGGAGGATGGTGTGCAGAGGAGAGGAGTACTAGAAAGAAAGAAGGGGAAAAGCAGAAAGGCAACAGGGGAAAGAGAGGGGAAAGGGAAAATATGGAAAATGATGAATGAACCTGCTGTAAATAGGGAGGGAGGGAGCAGAGGGGAGGGGCGGG
>PVJO010007020.1:73540-84891 GCA_004026905.1 Hystrix cristata | reverse complement strand
AATTTCTGCTCAGTGTAACACAGTTTTAATTAATTTGCCTGGAAAATATTTAAAGAGGCATAACTAAACATAGTAGCCATTAGGAAAATTTACTCTCTACCCCCAATTCCCAAAAAGCAACCATGGAAAGTACTCTGGTTTTCAGGTGTCGGAGATTTAGCTCAGTGGTAGAGTGCTTGCCTAACAAGTGCAAGGCCCCGAGTTTAATCCCCAGCACCCTCCCCGCAAAAAGTACGCACGCTGGTTTCCTGTTCTTCTAAGACAAATTATTTGCGTAATATAAAGTTATCTGAATGACATGACCTTTTGTACAGAATTATGAACCAAGTGAAATTTGGAAAGCACTTTGGTGTTTCTAAACTGTAAGAACTCTATATACTTAGGATATTAAATTTTCTGTCAAATATTCATGTTTTAAAACTTCCCACATTTTTTCTATTTATATCTTCTGGCATACTGTACTTAACTTTAAAATTTTCATGTCATGGAATATAGCACTTCAGGCTTTACCTTTTGATTTGTACTTAATGGGTCATTTCTCGTGTAGAGATGAGTTATGCACTTACATTTTCTACTATTTATTTTACATGTCTCAAAACTTATTCATCATGTTACATTTCTTTTGGTACAGACAATAAGAATGTTTATTAGTCACTTTTCTAGAGTCAATGGTTTGCAAGAGAGGAGATTTAACACAGGACACTTACACATTACAACATTCACACACACAAGCCAAGTACAGGAAGAATGCAGAACATCTAACTATGCACTGGAGATCCGAAAGATCCAACGAAGGACTGGGAGCCCACAGCACTGTCCCATGTACGTTCGTGCCTGCACTAAAAGGCTGAAGAAATCTATACTGGAGCCAGGGCATGATACTCACAGCCGAGATGAAGACCAGAGCTCCCCCACATGAAGCAATAGCAGCCATCCCCAACAACAGCAAGGCCCCGAGCTCCTCCTGTGGCGAGAACAGCTGAAGTCCCTTCAGGAGAACCAGCTGTAACAGAGCTTCTCCTGGGAAGCAGCCTGCCCGCATCTTCTGATCCTGTTCTTCTTTATGTTGTGTCAGCAACAATCCTCAGGTGGATCCTCTACACCCACAACCGCAGCAACTCAGTCCAGCTGGGCGTTCCTGCTCAAGTTGACCACAATAAGTCCACCACAATCTACCCCTGGTCAACTTGATAACCAGATACATTTTTTAAACCATAGTCTCCAGTGGAAGATTTGCAAAGAGTTAACATATCTTGGTCTATTCAGATTTACATTAACAATACCATTCTTAGTGCACTCATTCCCACACCAGAAACAAATATTCAAAGGATTCTCAACACTGATTACAAACAGGTATCCAAGAATTTCAAACATACAAATATACAACTCCATTCTGTCTCCCTTGCTTGTTCTAAAACAATAAATAATTTGTTTACAAAGTACAATATACCAATACAGTGCATCCATATTAAAAAATGTAGCTTCAAATTTTAAAACTCTTTGGTTTCCATAAACTTTAACAACAGAGCACGACAACACTAAGAGATGCCCCAAAGGAGCTCCTGCACCCCAAATACACTCTTCCCTTCTGATCAAAGGCCTCGAGTCATTTTTCCATTGTCCCATTCCTTTTCCACAACCAGATTCTCCTCTATTCATCCTTTCAATCCACAGCTCCCCTCTAGCCAAATGCTCCAGATCTTCCTGCTGGCTCTTCACTCTTGATTTCCAACATAGATCCAGCCAAAAGCCCTCAACAGTAACTCTGCTGCTGTCCCAGCACCAGACTGCACTGAAATTTTCCTGCCACCCAGGCAGTATCTACAAACACAAGCAAACTGCAGACTGGCCTCTGCCAAAGCGCACATATACCGCCTGGGATCCAGCAGCCAACACAATCTTTCTCAACAGAAGCCTCCCAAGCCTCACTCTGACTGACAGCATTTCTGTCAGTTACTCTGGTTTCCCACACTCCGGCCAGAGTCTCCCATATAGTAAGTTTAGCGCCTTCCAGGGCTGCCTCTTCAGCTGGTTTCTCAAAACCTTTCCAAATTAATTCCAAAGGCTCTTAAGACACATGGCCAGGCAATGTCACAGCAAAGACCCCACTTCCCTGGTACACATTTCTGTATTAGTTATCTTTCTAGAGTCAGTGGTTTGCAAGAGAGCAGATTTAATAGAGGACATTTACACATTACAACATTCACACACATAAGGCAAATGCAGGAAGAGTACAGAACATCTATCTAGGCACTGGAGACCTGAAAGATCTAGTCAAGGGCTGGGAGCCCACAGCACTGTCTCATGGAAGTCTGTGTCTGCACTAAAAGGCTGAAGAAAGCTATACTGGGACCAGGATGTGATACTCACAGCGGAGATGAAGACCAGAACTCCCCCACAGCAAACAGCAGCCATCCCTAAGGATAGCAAGGCCCCAAGCTCCTTCTGCGATGAGAAGAGCAGAGTTCCCTTCAGAAGACCCAGCCACAACAGAGTTTCTCCTGGGAAAGGGCACACCCCAACTTCTGCTCCCGTTCTCCTTTCTGTTGTGTTGGTAACAGTCCTCAGGTGCATTCTCTACGCCCAGAACCACAGCAACTCAGTCCAGCTGGGCGTTCCTGCTCAAGTTGACCACAACAAGTCTACCACAGAATGGGAATTTATTGCTTCCACACCCACAATTAGGCAATTGTCCTGGGACTATTTAAAGAATATTTTTATTTTCCCTCAGTAATATAAAATGAAACCATGACTTTATTCTAATATCTTTTTAAATAAAATCTCTTTCTATGCTTCTTCTTCTATTAACGTATATATTCTTACATTCACTCCAGGCTGATTTAACTGTAACTTAATAATGGGTCTAAATATCTAATTGTGTAAATTCTACCCCTCCCCTTGCTTTCTTTAAAACTTCCCCTTAATATTTTTGCCCATGTATTACTTTATAATTTCCACTTTAAATTTTGTAGTGTCTGAGAAAGGGCTCCTGCTCCACTTCTTTGCTTTTTGTTTTTTTGAGACAGGGTCTCCTGATGTAGCCCAGGCTGGCCTTGAACTCACTATGTAGCCCAGGCAGGCCTTGAACTCACAGCAATCCTCCTGACTCAGTCTCCCAAGTGCTGGATTATAGGTGTGCACTACCGTGCTCAGTTTCCTCCTGCACTTGTTTTGTGTATGTTCGTGCTTTGGAAGTGCCAGACCTTCCGAACTTCAACTAAATGTTTCCCATAACTTTTTCTCTCCAAATGGCAGCATTCTGAAGTAGCAACGAGATGGAAGGAGATAAAGAGAAAAGTGGTGTATTCTTAGATCTGCCTTACAGTTGTCCACACCAGAAATGCCTCATTAGTTGCTTCTGAATTACCCTTCCCCAATAAACAAACCAACCCTTGCTACTCTAACCAATGTCCTCTGGTCTAATCTCATGAAGGAGGGTATAGTCTCTCTTGACTCTGTGACGTCTGAAACAAAACAAAACAAACACTGGCCTCATTAAAAAAAATAGCTAGAGTAAAAAAAATCAAGTACTTACTGTGGATAGACATACTTACATGAAGAAGGCTAAGATTAAAAAAAAAAAAAAAAAAACCAAAAGCAAAAACCGCCACAGCCCTGCCACTGGCCTGCGTACCCCATCCCCGCTGCTGCTGCCTATATACATCAACACCAGCACTGCGGATATGTGGCCCATGTCCCTGTTTACTGACATCATCAACTAAAACACAAAAAACTACAGGGAGACTACAGTACGATGTCCACCTGGAACCAGAACAAAAGTGGTCTGCTAAACTGCACTCAAAATGTAGCTCAGGAAAGAGCCTTTGAGTACAAAAGCCATTCTTTAAAAGTAATAGAGGCAAAAACCCATCACACACACAGATAACAACACGAGAACACAAAAGTGTGAAAAATCAAGAGAATGTGATGACGTCAAAGGAACACAATCTCTTTAGCAACAGACCCCAAAGGAAAGGGTACTGATGAAATGCTTGATTAGGAATTGAGAAGAATGATTATAAGGAAATTCAATGAGACACAAGAGAATACAGACAGTTGAATGAAATTAGAAAGACAATTTATAATACAAGTGAAAAATTTAGCAAAGAGATAGAGATCATGAAAAGGAGCAAAACAAATCTTGGAAGGGAAGAACTCAATAAGTCAAGTAAAAGTACAGTCGAAAGTCTCAACAATAGAGTAAATTAAGCAGAAAAAAGAAAATCAGAATTTGGTCTTCTGGCATTTCTAGTCAGAAAAAAGATAATAAAAGAAAAAGAAATAAGAATCGAGACAACCTCTGAAACTTACGGGATACCATTATACAGACAAATGTTTACATTTCGGGAGTTCCAGAAGACAATGAGAAAAGACGTAAAAACCTTCAATAAGATAACACCTGAAAACTTTCCCAATTTTGGAAAAGATGCTGGTCCAGGCCCAGAAGTCCCATAGGAACCCAAGTAGATTTTACCAGAAAAGACCCTCACTGCAGAATATTATAGAAATGAAGAGAAATACTTTACAAGACAAGCAATAATTGCAGGATCTTGTCACCACCACAACAGCCTTACAGAAGATGTTTAAGGTAATTCTACATTCAGAAGTCAAAGAGAGATAACTACCATCATGAAAACAAATAAAATTACAAAACCCATTAGAACAGACACACAAAAAAGAAAAAGAATCAAACTTTATAGATATAGTAAACCACCAACTGCAAAGATGAACAGGAGAAGGAGAAAATAACAAACCATATTTAAAACAACTAGAAGAATATTACAAACTAACTTTGAATGTAAATGGGCTTTATTCTTCAATTAAAATGTACAAACTGGCTGAATGGATTAGAAAAACCAGACCCAATGATACACTGTCTATAAGAGACTCACTTCACCAGTAAAGACATAAACATCCTGTTATAATAAAAATATATTTTAAAAGGAGGTTTTGTTACTTGTATAAATTAACTATATGTTTTATATATGGCTGAAGACAATTGTGCTTCACTCAAAACAAACAAACAAACAAAACAAAAAAACAAAAAACAAAGGCAACTTTGAAACTGCTGAAAGATAAGAAAGAGGAAGCACTTGAAGCCAAAGGCACAGGCAAGGACTTCTTGAGCAGAACTCTAATAACACAAAAACTAATATCAAGAATCAACAAATGAGATTATATCAAATTAAAAAGCTTCTGCACAGCAAAGCAAACAATCAACATGGTGAAAAGATAACCTACAGAACGAAATAAAATTTTTGCCAGCTAAATTTTTCAAAACAACGGAGAGTAGAAATACAACATACCAAAACCTATGGAATAGGACAAAGGGAATACTAAGACAGAAGTTTATAGCAATAAGCACTTTCATAAAAGAAACAAATATTTCAAATAAACAACCTAATCACGAGATCAAGTAACTTAGGAAAAGCAAGAACAAACCAAGCCCCAAATAAGTAGACAAAAAATAACAAAGATCAGAACAGAAAGGCAACAGAGATATATATTACATGTATGTGTGTGTGTATGTGTATATGTACATATATATATATATATATATATATATATATATATAAAATGAAGTGAAGATTTGTTTTTTAAAGACAAGCAAAGATTGGCAAAACTTTAACCAGACTAAGAAAAAAGAGACCTAAATAAATAAAATCGAAGTTGAAAAAGCAGGTATTATAACAGATACCACAATTTTACAAAGAATCACTAAGGTCTATTAAGAACAACTATATGCTCATGAATTGGAAAACCTAGAAGAAATGGGTAAATTCCTGGACACAAGTGTACCATGACTGAACCTTGAAGAAATAGAAAGCCTAAACAGACCAGTAACACACAAGAATAAACAAAGTTGCATCAATGCAACAAAACTGAATCAGTATCAAAAAGAGTCTCCCAACAAAGAAAAGCCCAGGATTAGATGGCTTCACTGCTAAATTCTACCAAACATTTAAGGAATGCCTGCCAGTTGTCCTTAAACAGTTCCAAGAATTGAAAGAGAGAGAACTCTGAGAACTCTGCCAAACTCATTTTACAAGACCAGCAATACTGTGATACAAAACAAAACAAAACAAAAAACAAAAAACAAACAAAAAAGCAAAACTATAGACCAAGATCCCTGATAAACATAGACACAGAAATTCTCAACAAATAGAAAATCAAATTCAACAACACATCAAAAAGATCATTCACTATGATCAAATGGGGTTTATCCCTGGGATGAAAGGATGATTCAACATACACAAATCAATATATAACATTAACAGAATGATAGATATGATGCATAAAAAAACATACCATCCCAACAGATGCAGAAAAAACATCTGATAATATTCCACATCCCTTCATGAACAAATCAGGTATACAAGGAAAGTTAATCCAACATTATAAAGCCTATATATGAAAAAATCCACAGCCAACATCATATTAAATGGAAAAAGCTAAAAGCATTTTAAGATATGGTACAAGACAAGAATAGCCATTTTCACTGCTCTATTCAATACAGTTATGGAAATACTAACTAGAGGAATTAGGCAACAGAAAATAATAAAATACATACAAGTCGAAAGAAGGGACGTCAAATCATCTGTTTCCACATGGTATGCTTCTATATTTAGAAAAATTTAAGGACTTTGCCAAAAGAATGGATAAACAAATTCAGAAAGGTTTCAGGACACAAAATTAAAATATAAATGTCAGTAGCATTTTTATACACCAATAATAAACTTGCTGAGAAAGAAATCATGAAAGTAATACCAGCCAGAAAGCAAAAAAAAAAAAAAAACCCCTAAGAATAAATTTAACCAAGGAAATGAACTCTCCCTACAATAAAATTTTTTTAAAAACGCCAATGAGAGAAATTGAAGAGGACACACACAAACGGAGACACTCCCACGTGTTTCTGTATAGGAAGAACATTGTTAAAATGTTCATATTACACAGAGATTTACAGATTCAGTGCAATCCCCATACAAATACCTATGATATTCTTCACAGAACTACAAGAACAATCCTAAGATTTTTATCAAAGCAACATGATTCCAAATAGCCAAAACAATCTTGAGCAAAAAGAGAAAAGCTAAAGGCACCACAATACCTGATGTCAAGGCATACTACAGAGCTACTGTAACCAAAACTGCACAGTACTGGTATAAAAAACAGGCACATAGACCAATGGAACAGAATACAGATCCCCAAAATAACTGATTCTTGACAAAGGTACCAAAAACACACATTGGAGAAAGGACAGGCTCACTCTTTAATAAATCATTCTGGAAAATTTGGATATCCACATGTAGAAGTTTGAAATTTGACCACAACTCAAAACAGATCAAAGATCTAATTTAAGACTTGAAAGTAGGAAAACACTAGAAGGAAACAGAAAAAAATACTTCAAGAATCAGTACAGGCAATGATTAGGTGATGACCCCAAAACCAAAGGCAATAAAAGCAAAAACAGGCAAATTGCATTATATCCAACTAAGAAGCTTCTGTATGGTAAAGGAAACAAGAGTGAAGAGACAACTTACAAAATGGGAAAAAATATCCGAAAACTATTCATATGATCAAGAATTAATATCTAGAATATAAAATAACTCAGAAAATGTGACACCAAAAATCCAACTAATTCGATTAAAAATAAGCTATTGAGACATTAAGCCATAAAATAATGAAATTCTGTCTGTATCAAAATGGATAGAACTGGAGGACATTATGTTAAATGAAATAAACCTAAAGCATACAAGTAAGTACCTCGTGTTCCCTCTAATATGGGCAAATTAAAAAATAAAAGCTGATCTGAATATAGAGCAGTAATTTCTACAGGCTATGAAGTTGAGGGGAGAGGGGACAGAGAAAGAGGGAGGTCCTTAAACATAGAAGGAATATGTTTTCAAATATTCCTTCTAGTCAGTGGGATGACTACAGTTCATAATTACCTGTAACATTTTTTAATGGAGAATGTGAATATGAGCCAAAATGCTTTAAAACATAAAGAAGTGGCAAGGCAATAGAAATACTAATTACTCTGATTTGGTCAGTACATGTATATGTGTTGAAATACACTACCAGTGCTGGTGAATCTATGGCACACGTGCCGCAGCTGGCTATCTGTTATCATCGAACGATCTAAAAGGCTCACCATTGCTGTGCTATACCCTATAAACATGCACAATTATTACATGTCAATGAGATATTTAAAAAGTACCACAAAACTGACAGATAAATATCAACATTTATTTTTACTGAACAATGGTAAAGCCTTTAATGTAACATAAACACATATAATATGGGAGACACTTCAAATTCGAGTCAATTTGAAAATGAAAAAAAATAAAATACATTTAATTATCACTTTTTCTTTCTTGATTTGTTTTACCTTGAATTTGGAATATGATATCTTTTTCACTAAGATACAAAATATCATACTTTTCATTGTGATATTGAGGACAACTTTACCTTCAAATCCTTTAAAGACAAAGAGTATTTGATTTTATTGTTTCACTTTCTCCCAATTGTTAACAACTCTTACTTTTGAATATGGATAAAATACATGCCTAATAGTTTTTCTATTTTAAAGCTATAGTTCTAAAATGTGAGTATTCTGTTGTTGTCATATGTAGGTTTTGGTAATATATTAAATAATAGTTAAATAATTTCCACTTTTGTCTCAATTAATATGGGAATATAAAACAAATGGTGTTACTGAATTTTTGTAAGATTTAAAATCAGAAAAGCTTTTTTAGAATACAGTTTTGAGACCCACAGTTTTGGAAATGTAGTTTAGACTGCCATTTCCTTTTCCAGAAAGCATTTCTGTGTAATAAAATGAGGTAGAGTACAGTCTGCTAAATATGTTTCCTCAAATCACAACTATCCTAATAATAAACAAATCAAATATTTATGTAATCACTTTTGCATGTCTGTTGAGAAATATTCAAAGTAGCAAAATGGGTTTTATTTCAGGCTTCATTATTAAGGGATAGGGTTCATTTTCTGTAGAATAATGTCAAAGATTCAGTCTCGTTCAAGAATTCCAGAAGTCTCTAAGGACAATGCCTCTTGCCATACAGTAGGGCCATACATATTGATAAGCAAAATACTGTGTTGTCTGTAGTATAAGCCATGGAATACAACATCTCCAGTTTAGGATAACAACACCCATTCATGATAAAAACCCCGCAGAAAACTGGGATAGATGGTCTTTATCTCAATCTAATAAACGCCATCTATGACAAACCAACAGCCAACACCATGCTGAATGGACAAAAATGGAAAGTTTTCACTGTAAAATCCGGAACAAGACAAGAATGTCCACTATCACCACTCTTGTTCAACATAGTTCTGGAAATATTAGCCAGAGCAATTAGACAAGAGAAAGAAATAAAAAGGAATAAGGATAGGAAAGGAAGAAGTTAAATTATCATTATTTGCAGGTGACATGATACTCTGCATAGAAACTCCAGAAACTCCACCAAAAGACTTCTAGGTTTAATAACCAAACTCAGCAGTGTAGCTGGGTACAAAGTGAACACTCAAAAATCAATAGTATTTCTGTGCACAAATAACAGACTCACCAAGAGAGAAATTAGGGAAACAACACCATTCACAATAGCATCCAAAGAAATGAAGTACCTAGGAATTAATTTAACAAAGGAAGGATATCAATAACTAAAAGTTTTAGTTAGAAAGTCATTGTTAGGGAATAATAAATGGACCTACATTTCATGTCTTTGCAAAACATTATTCATTTCAATTTCACTCATTAGTTCAAGAATTATTACAATAGCATTTTGTTATACATACTAATGATTAACTTTATTAATTTTAGCCCATATAAAACTTTAAGATTTTATCAATCCAATCCATTGAGCAGCTGTTTCTTTATTATGAACCTGACATTGGTATGTTTTTGAGTCACTTAGTTACATTAGAATTCTTACTGAAAACACAAACAAATATAATTAACTAGCTGGTATTACTGATACCTACATTGTCGTTTTTCTGTGAGGTCTCAGCTGGGTCTTGATATGCTGAGGGAACATTTTTCCAGTTGGCTTTATATTTTCAAAAGCGTATTTCTTTTTGACATATAATTTCTGCTATGTTAAGTGGATCAACTTTAAAATTTACAATGTGTAGAAAGTTTTCATACAATTTTTCACTTTATATCTGATTTTCACAGCATTAACTGCATAACTTAAACAATTTTCATCTGAAATCAAATCCTGTTGAAACTTCATTTATTTCATTAATCTGTTTTCACCTGTCTTGACAATCGTATACACATTTCTATGTACTGACCCTTATTTTTAGCAGACTTTGTTTTATAATCGTCTTTTAAGTTGTATTCTTTTGCCAGGAGTGATGGTGCGTACCTGTATTCCCAGCTACTCAGGAGGCTGGGGCAAGAGGATCACAAATTCAGGACTTGCTTGGGCAACTTGTGAGACCCTGTATCAACACACTTGCAACACAATCTTTTTCTTTTTAAACTATGTGGCTCTCTTGGCTTTCCTTTTCATTTTCCTTTTGATAGTAATGAGTCCAAACAATTTGCTGATATAAGAAAAAATACTACGAGTGTAATAACAAATGCCAACTGACATTTGGTTCCAGTATGAAGTAAGCAAGTCCAGAATGGGAGCCAGTGAGCAGCAGAGTTACGCTCTCCTTGGGAGGCCTGGTGCTTAGCTCTGGAAGCATATCTGTCAGCTAGGAATAGAAAGACCCCACTTCACTGAGACTCACTATATCTGGTTGCACCAAGGGATCTAAGTCAAAATCCTAGAGGCCAGATAGAATATGTCTTTAAACCATTTGTCCACAACCATAAGGAAACATGTCTCAAACACCTCACCATTTATAGGTCTGCCCACCTGCCTTAGAAACAGGGCCAGTACTTGTTATGGTTTTACAGCATCTATTTATTAATTCAAAAAGTGATTATTACAGGGAGAAGCATTGTTAAAACAGTGGCGGATTCAACAGTGAATAAAACAGAAATACTCTCGTCATCAGAAAGCTACATGCTAAGAAGGGGAGATGGAAAATCAAAGAAAAAAAGAAAAAAGAGACAAGTGAGAGTTAAGTCACCCTTCAGACAGCAATCCAGGAAAGAGGGGTGCTGTTTTGGAGCACAGCGATCACACTGGAGATACATACATTCCTCGTTTAACGACCTGTTTAACAATTGTTGGGACTTAGACAAAATAAATGTGATGGATGTAACCATTATATGTAAAATGTACCAATACATGTTCTTGGTTTAAAATAAAATAAAAAAATAAATAAATGGAAATTATGAATAAACCTGCTGTAAATAGGGAGGGAGGGAACAG
>PVJO010007020.1:0-73440 GCA_004026905.1 Hystrix cristata | reverse complement strand
AAGTCATCAAGTTGGAGTATCCTTTGAGCACGTCTTTGTTAAGAATATTGTAATGTACATTCTATATGCAAGTCCTCACTTAGCAACCAATTCGTTTAATGACAACTGCAGGAACAAGGTTCAGTCATTAAACAAGGCACATCTGTATTCTGAAGAGCAAGCTGACAAGGGTTACTAAACTATGAGACATGGGTTTATGAAAAATCCTTCAATTTTTAAAAAATCTAAACCATGTAGCTGTCATTTGCTAATGGGAAAGTCGGGGAAGTTTTAGTTGTCTCCTGTGTTCTGTTTTAGATGTCTTAGGTATGCATGAGATGTCTTTAAAATATTCAAAGGGAAGAAAGTAGATAGGTAGATGTGTGAATTGGAATATTAGGGAGGACGTTCCAATTGAATACAAATTTGGGAGTGACCAGACTGTAGACGATATAGAGTCACGTTATTAGGTGACATCACTTAAGGAGTGGATACAGACAGAGGTCTGAGGACTGGGCCCTGGGAATTGCAGAGATTCAGAACATGGGACCGAAGGTAGTGCATGGTGATGGAGGTAGGAAGAAATCAAAAAGCCTGAGGGCATGGAGGTCTGGTGAAGAAGACCGCTGAAGAGGCAGTCAATCAAATGCTGCTCAGGGGTCAAGTAGGATGATGACTGAGAAACGATTGCTAGATCTAGCAACAGGGAGGTTCTCATTTGTTTATCTTGGTAAGAACAGTCTGGGCTGTGAAAGAAGATAAATTAGGTAGTACCTTTTCAAGCGCAGAGGGCAAAGAGGAATTTTATTTTCAAGATGATAGACATTAATACAGAATTTCTCAGTTAATGACAAGGCTCACTATACCTACTTTGTGTACAGTACCTTACCACATCCGTAAGATACCAGCTTCATCCTGGAGTTGTGATCTTACTGAAGGTACGGAACAAAGAACAACATAATGGAACCAGAAGATTAATGTTACACTTTTTTTTTTTAGAGGAGATTAAAGTACTTGGTTTCACAGAGATGAAGCTTAAATTTGACTTTGAGTTAAAATCATCACATTAAAAAAAAATCATCATATTAAAGGGATACATGCACACCCATGTTTACAGCAGCACAATTTATAAAAGCTGAATCTCGGAAATGGCCTTTACGCCCATCAACAGTTGAATGGTTAAAGAAAATGTGGTTATTTATACACAGTAGAGTACTACTCTACCAAAAAGAAAGATAAACTTGAGGCATTCATGGGTAAATGGATGCACCTTGAGACCATAATATTACGTAAAATAAGTCAGACACACAAGCTTAAATATCACATGGTTTCTCTTACATGAGAAGCTAAAATGAAAACATAAAGATAGATGAAAAAGAAGGAAGGAGTTTTTTCAAATGGATGAGTGAACAAGACATAGAGGGAAAGGAGAGAAAAGAGATGGAAAAAATAATTGAAGAAGAAAAAAATGAAAACAGAGTTTTTGCAAATGGGAAGGAGACCAAGAGTTGGAAAGAATAGGAAGGGAGAAGAGGGATGGGGGACCAAAAAAAACAAACAAACAAACAAAAAGAATTAAGATGTGCTATGTGCATGCACCAACTCCCCATAATCATTACGTACTGCAAACAGGTACTAATAAAAAATAAAAATAGTAAGTTAGATTTAGGTGAATGAAGAATAGGAACAAAGAAGCCAGAGGACAGAGTAGCATGGTATTTAGTGAGCTAGAATTCATCAAGAGGCTGGTGATGATGTGTAGAGCTTTGACCACAGTTAAGAAGACCTGGCTTTTTTATTTTGTCAGCAGAGATTAAAATAGTTAAGTCATCCATTTGTGATGGTTGTAGAATCTTTCTTAAGAAAAACTTGTTTTTGTGAAAATGAATTTTTAAACAATTTTCACTGTAGAAAAGTCCTTCAAATATGTTCTAAATAGTACTAGCTATCAGTGATGTAAAAGTGAATACAAATAATTGAAGTAAAAATTAAATTATCTTTATGCATGAAGATTTTGCCTACAGGTGCAGAAAACTGCTAGGAAATCATACATTTCCTTTCAAATTGTTAGTCTATCCCATTTTCATTCACCAGAATGGTATTTTTAAAACTGTGTTGTAAACAAGAAACAAGATTTATATAAATCATTTTTATTGTGTTAAGTTTATGGCCTATAATTTCAACTCATTTGAAAAATAGCCTCTTGTTTATACTTTATGTACTACCTTTAAGAAAAATTTTCCATTTCTAATTCCTATTATATCAACACTAGAAGAGATTTTATTAAAAGAAAGGTAAACATAGCTTTAAAGTGCTCTTCAAAGATGAGTGTCTTAAGTCTTTGAAACTACCCTAATAAAAACCAAACTTAATAGTTACAACTTTTGGAATAATTATCAACTCTTAGTGTCTTATAAACGAGACCCTGGTCTAGACCCTGCCATTATCTAACTCCTCATCCATCTATATGGTTTACAACCTAGTGAAGAGAAATGATATGACTGAACTCAGAGGCACAATATATGGCTTTAGATGTGGACAGAACTGGTACTGCGCCTGCTGCTGACCCACAAACACGGGAAGGGTCGGCACAGGAGAGAGGGAAGGGCCTGGGTGGAACTGAGTCAAGCAAGTATCTTTTGGAGCTAGATGGTTGATTTCTGAATGTGATTTCTATTACGGAAAATGATTTTGGAGAACTTCTGTGCTTTTATCTCAAATTCAGTGCATCTAGATATTCTGTTTAACATCTTAAGTAATCATCAAATTGAGTAAAGGAACTGGTCAGTCTCTTAAGTCAATAAAGGAGAAAATTAACAGATTTACCATGCATGTTATTCTGGCAACTTCCACAGACTCTTACCCATAATGATTAATGAATCATGTATTTTTTAATTATACAAAGTTATATATAAAAAAATTTTACATATTAAGTGAGAACACATGATTGAAGAAACAAGGCCTGCCAGTTAAGCTTTACACTTGAGTTCAAATAGTAGAGAAAAATTTGCATATTCATTTGGGCATCATTTGTGAAAGATGCTAAGTGCTTCCAAAACACAGAGAGATGCTGGTCATCTTTCTTTTTCAATTGTTTCAAGAAGAACCTTTTTCAGGTGATAAAATTCACAAGCAAAATTAAATTACACTCTAATCATTGGCAAGATACATGAGCAAGAATAATGTGATCACAGTACTTGGAAGTTTTTGATTTATAACTATACTATTCTCTACTTATAAGGCTGCAGTCTATGAGGCAAGGCAATGAATCATTACAATTGTCTCTGGGAAACTTTGAAAGATTAAGTAAAGGCAGACGAAGAGAGGAAAGGAAAGAACACACATTTATGAAACAGGCCTCAATTACTGGGAATATGTCAGTAGCACATAAATGCAGTGCTACAGAAATAATAATTAAAATTTTAAAACCTTTGAGTAAAACTACAAATAAACCATAATGCTTAAAGTTTGTGAGTAGAAGGCAGATTATCCACAGGAGCACTGATAACTAAATTACTCCTTATTCAGCTATAACTTAATAATCTATCCTTATATATTAAGAGTTTGGAAAAGGAAATTTAAGTTAAGAAAATGAGTTAGGAATTTAAATCCATCATTAATCAAATCAGTTTAAACAACAAAAAGAACACACAGTTTAACTGACACTTTGCCAATACAAAAATAAGCATCCACAGAAGGTTTATTTACTGTTTAAATTACTCCATATTTTTACACACAGTGAACAGAAAATATAGTTTACCCCACACATAGTAAAAGAAAATAAGTGCAATCTTGCAAACATTAAAAATCATAATCAAATCTGTACAACAGATAAATAAATGTATGCTCTAACAGTTAGCTTATTAAAAAACATGTATTGCCCACAGTCACCAGTTTACTTAAACTCTACATTTCAGTCACAACAACTCGACTCTTAACTACACTGGACATGTTTAGGTTGATAAATACTTTTTAAAAATATGAGAGGATAACAGGAAATACCAAAATAGCTATAAAGAGCTTTCCAAACATTGGAAATAATATACGAAAATTAATTAGGGGGGCATATTACATGGAGCCACAGGGTGACCAGCAGGACACTGGTATAGCTTAAGGAAAACAAACAGAAGAATGTTTGGATCGGAAGGAAAATTTGGCCTTTTTATCAAAAGAAACAATAACATTAACAATGACAAAACCCTGTCATGGAGCCTTAAAACAACTCTGTGAGAAAAGTGAACAAAGATTTAGACTTATATTCCTGAAAAACCACAGTTAGGACAAAAATCATGTCAGGAAACATATAACATCAGAACACGAATACATACAAATTAAAGGCATACTGTTTATCATGCCACATCATTGCACATATGATAAGAAAGCAACACTGTGAGTAATTCTTGAGTAAAAAGTTTTCAGTGAAGTAGGAAGTCCCATGATGAATACAGGTGCAGACAGTCTCATTACCACAAAATTAGGGAATATCAAAACACTCAGTGGTGTTACTAAGCTAATTAAATTATCTATACCCTTTACTGGAAAAGTAATCATTTCCCTGCCTTCATATGTTAACTTAAAATCATTTACAAATGGTGATACAGATCCAGTAGAAAAGACTTCACATGCAATTCTGTATGACGCATTCTTGTTCAGGATTTTTTTAAAGTATCTCACATTGGATATGTACATTGCCAATATATACAACCAAACATGTTCAACAGACATCACTAAACGGTCCTCTTGCCACACATTTATATTTATACAAACATTTATATCTACAGATAGATGCTTTTATCCTCTAGGCAAACGCAAAGTAAGCCTGAAGCGTTTCAGTTTTTTTTAGGATTTTAGGAACCTAATGTCTTGACTTATCTTGAATGGATGATAAGATGAGCAGTCCAGAAAAAAATGCAGCTATACATACCAACCTTTTCAAGAGAGATGAGTTATCTTTAGGAATAAAAATCTGTGCAAGGTCATTAGTGATCTGAGAAATTTCATGTGCCACACAAACAAAGATGAAAGTGCTGACGATGATGTTGAGCATTGGGTTTCCAGGTATGAGCACCAAGATACCCCTTGTGTCCGCTGCCAGCCATATGTGATACTGGCAGATAAATAGCTAGGAGGAAATATATTTAAAGTTAGATATGTACAGAGGGCCTATGAATAAATCACATTTTTTCCTAATTCAAATATCTGATAGCACGATAACATTTTCCAAAAGCATCTGATTGTCTCACTATTGGCCCTGAAAAGTATACAGCAAGATTTACTCTTCAGAACTCCTAGCTTTATACAATCTCTCTTACAAATGAGATAGAAAAAACAAAACAAAACAAAAAAAAACCTGACTCATGAACTCAAAGAAAAATTTAATTTCCCTATTTTAAAAGACAACTTAATAAATCTTATACTCTAAACTGTGCCTTGCAATATATTTATACTGCAAATGACTGCAATATGAATTCTGTTTTAAAACATTCTATTTCAAATAATAAAGCTCAGACCACATAGAAGGTACTTCAAAATCTACCATTTAAACTGATTTTTGTAGATAAATTTCATATTATATATCTCATACAAAAGGTAATGAGTTTAAATATCTTCCTACAATTTCCAGTTATGAGAAAGGTGAATTTTATTATGGTAAACTTCAATAATCTGAATTCTGCAAATACAGTATATAATTATGGAGATGGATAACAAATCCTCCTAGCTTCATTTCAGAATCCTCTTAGCTTCATTTCATTTATATCTGGTCTAATATTTTTCTCTCCTGATTTCAGCATCTTCGTTGTGCTCAAAAATTTAAGACAATGTGATAAATGTTTTGAAAGTCTTCTATATCTCACCACACACACATGTACCTGCGTAAGATGAAGCACAACATCAATGCACTAACCTCTAATGAAATTCTTCCAAACCAAGCAAAAAATGAACTGTAAACCGAACGGGCATATCCAGGGATGTTCCTTATTAGGATGAAGGCTAAAATCTAAGGAAAAACCACGAAGGTAAATGTCATTAATATATTTATTAAAAAGTATTTTGCATGAAGCTTTTCTTTAGTTACTTTCTTTATGTTCTTGAATTTAACATCTATACAATTTTTTTTTTAAATAAAGTATTGGCAAGTTTTTGTTGTTGTTGTTCAGAGTCTAACCAAACTGGGTATCTCCACACATGTCTACATACTGCATATCAATGCAGACTTGAGGCAATACAAGGTTGAATGGTTTTATGTATAAAGGAGAAAATGTAAACCTCTCTGAGGCTCTGTGTAGAAAAAGCTGCCATCATATTTTTGAGGCAAAACTTCATAAAATCTGGTGATAAAATTTTGCTCCTCTGTAGAGTGTTTAAATTACCCTGTCTTTCCACCTGCTTCAGAATCGTCCTTTCACCAAAGGCCTCGTTAGCCTGGGAAATGGCATGGCTGCGAATGACTTCATGTTTGCTCAGCATGGCTTAGAAAAAGATGTTTTGAGCTACATTTTCTCTCTGAAGAAGAATCTCCAGCTTTTGTGTTCCTGGCCTTCCCCCCTCTTCCCTATCCTTTTGTACCAGATGGATCAGTCTTGCATTTTCTAGACTTCTAATTCATAATCTCATATTTACTACCTAGTCTGATTAAGCAAAGAACTCTCTTTAGAACCCACATTCCTTACAAAGAAGCAAGGAATTGCAAAGAAAAACTTTCCACTGTTACAAGACTCTTTCAAAAACTGTCTCTTATAAAAGGATTGGAAAAATCTATCTATAATTCAGAGAAAAATCCATATTCAGTAATCACCCTGGACAAAGAGTCTAAGAAGATTCTGAGATATCTAAAATGTGTGGATAACTCTGTCACTGAGAAAGAGAACCGAAGTGAACTACTCAGGTACATTCAACTCAGTGGCCCCCCCGGGCAGCCGTTTAGGCATAAGAGTAAAATGTGGTCAGGATAAGGGTATAACCCACAGTATTTGCAACTACTCCAGTGCTCTTAACTTTTACAGTGTGGGACAAATGGCCCTAAACGAAGTAGCAGTTGATAAAACTAGTGCTTGCTTCAATTTATGTCCCCAGTTCATTCCTTTCCTCTGTGATGGAGGAGCCATGGCTCTCAGAGCACGGTAACCCTGGGAATGTGGGACCGGAAGGCAAGAGATGAGCCTCAGGAGTGCTTCTGTTAGTGCTAAGCAAGTGCAGCCACTGCCTCCCTCTGCTCTCCTTCTATTCTCCTACAAGGCCTCACCGGGAGTGCGCATGCTTCCCTCCTGTCTGCTGACTCACAGAAATGATACCTGGTATGATGCAAAGAGGTCATTGCTAAGCACTACTATTGTCTACAGAACTCATGGAAATGCTAAAGTACTACAGTATAAAGCCTAAAATTTTTACTACAAATTGAAGAATCTATCACTTGACTAGGTGCTACTGCTTGCTGCACAGAGAAGTTTAAAAGAAATAAAATAGTGCTTGCATTGAAGAAAATTGAAGAGCTAAGAAAAGACCTAACTCTCACTGCTCCTCTTGGCTGGACTATTCATTTTTTCTTAACTTTAACTTAGACACCACTGCCTCCATGAACCCTACCCTGATAATCGAGAGAGGAAGAAGTGCCACATGTTTCCAAAGCAGTGAGTATTTAACCGTTTCCACACTGATCACGATGTCCTGCGATCTCCTGCTCCCAGAGGCTCTGTAACTCTTCTGAATGGAATGTGACTGGATCCAGCCCCAGTCTCTGCCCTTCTCAGGCAGCGTCACACACTCCCCTGGGTCTTGGCCCTCTATGTACCATACCTCTATTAGACCTATTACTTTCTTGAGGACAAGAGCTGTGTCTTAACATTGAGCTTCTTCTATCTGGTATTGTACAGATAGATAATAACTATAATTAAATAGATAATAACTATAACGAAATGAAGAAATACAGAAGTTTAAATAAATAAATGACTAGAAAAACAAACACGTGAAGGGACTTAACATTTTCTAAGTCACAAATACTGAGCTAGATCATTTCCAAACATTTAACATGATAATATTTTCAGAGAGATATTTTGGTTTCTCTATTACTAGAGGCTTGGAAAGATTAAGTAAGTTGCCTACATTTTCTGGAGTTTGAATTTACATCTATCTCTAAAGGCTACGTTCTTTTATAGCTAGGCTCGGTGCCTGGAAGTACCTGGGAGGCCGGCAGCAGGACTGCTGTGAGTTCAAGGCCAGCCTGAACTACACAGGGAAACTCTTCCTCAAATCCTCCCCAACAAAGACTATGTTCTTATCAAAAATTAAGAAGTAACCATTTTTCTAAACAGAGGTAATTACCTGTACCACAGAAACAGAAGGGTGCAATTCATTGCACTCGGCTTTGTTCTTACAACTGCTAGCCCAGATGGAATACGTCTAAAACAAAAAAGTACAGGTCAGTTCAAAAAACCAGTTTAGCCTAAACAGGCATAATTCTCACAATTTTATAACAATTTTCTTTATTTACAACATGATACCAGTAGTTCATGATGCTATATAAAAAGCATCGGTATATACTGTGGGATTGTTCCTCATGCATTTCGGGTGCCTAACTACCCAAACATAAGAACAGAGAAAGATAAAGAGGGTTTGTTCTTTTCTGGAAACAGTGACTATGAGGCAGTGAAGCTTTTCTACCAAATACTTGCCCATGGATTTTTTCCCAAATTGGTACCTTTTAAAATTCGTATTCCACATGAACTCTTAGTTATTCTTCATATTTAACCCACTTATGCATTTTCTTTAGAATTTATGCCAAATTGTGTGCTGGGGGTACAGCCCAGGGGTGGAGTACTGCCTAGTATAAGCAAGGCCCTGGGTTTGATCCCTAGCTCTACAAAACAAACAAACAAACAAAACTTAAAAAGAAAAACAAAAGATCTTATGTCTAATTAGAAAAATTTGTGAAAAATTAAAAAGTAAGGATTTATTTATTAAAAGTGATTGCTTACATCCTTATATTTTAAAGTTAACTTTTATATCATTTAAGATTTTGGAAAATTAGAAGGTTATATTTCAAAACTTACCAAGAAAGAAACTACTGAAATAAACAACAGACAGTTTGAGATTTTGTTTGAAAAAAGAGGTTCGCCCTTTCCTTCGGAAAGTACTTGGCGTTTCTGTAACATTAGGTAAATGAAAGCAAACAGCATTCCATGGAAGACTACCTGAAAAAAGAGAAAATTTCTTTTAAACAGTTACTTTTCAAATACTAGCAAAAAAATATTGTTAATGAGGCCTGTATTATTAAAGAAGGTTGGGGGTTTGGGGTTCAGCTCACTGGTAGAGTGCTTGTCTGGAAGCAGAAGGCCCTGAGTTTGATCTCCAGCAACCCCCAACATAAAAATAATAATAATAATAATAATAATAATAATAATAATAATAATAATAATAATAAAAGAAGGTTAAAAGTTTAAAGGTTCAGAGTTCCTTAAAGAATTTAAACTTCAAAAGCACAATTTCAAATAGTGAAATAAAGCCAATGACTGTTAGAAAACAAACAGCAGATCAGAAAACATGTCCCATAAAATATTAGATGAAGCTGGTTCACTTTGAGCAGTCCCAGTAGCAAGTGAAGTAACAAAAACTGCTTTATTTCATTTTATTTATTTTATGTTTTGATGCTGGAGGTTGAACTGAGGGCCTTGTGTGTGCTAACAACATGCTTTTCCACTGACCTAGTCTCTTATCCCCAACAACCTAAAGATAAGAAATTCTCCTAAAGACACACGATAAAATTTAAATATAACCTCAAATGATAAAACACATTTTATACTGATCCTTTCAGTAAAATAAAAACAATACCACCACCAAGTCATACTTTTAAAAAGGAATATATGCACACAAGTGTGAAAAAAAAAATAGAGCAGAAAGCACATGGATTTTAACAAGGATATATAAATAAATACAGACTTCATGTGAATTACCTGAAGACAATTATTTGTATTCCCCCAAAACATATATTGAAGCCTAGTTCTCAGTGTGATAGTTTGGAAGTAGGAGCCCTTGTGAAGAGCCAAGGGCACGAGGATGGAGCTTTTATGGATAGGATTACTGGTCTTTCCTATAAAAGAGACCCCAAAGAGCTACCTGAGTCCCACTACTGTGTGAGGACACAGCAAGAACATAGTGTCCATGAACCAGGAAGGAGGCCCTCGCAAGACACCATCTCTGCCAGCACTTTCGGCTTGGACTACCCAGCCTGGAATTGTGAGAAATACATTTTTGTTGTTTTTTGTTGTTTATGAGCCATCTTGTCTATGGTAGTCCACTACACAGTACCCCGAACAGACTTAAGTCGAGCACATCCTAGTAGAATGCTCTGATGAGACTAGTAGAGATTTCTTTTACTCATAGTTCGCACTGGAAGGTGCATAGGTACTGGAAACTAGGAATGTCACAGGATAGGCACTAAAAAAAGAGTTGTTGAAAGGAAAAAAAAAGATGAATCAGAGGAAAAGAAGAAGGGAAAGAGTGAAGTAGTTAATATCTACTTAGTGTCTATTATTTTTCAAATGCTGTACTAAATACATCCTTCACACTTTCTCAGACAATTAGATCTTAACCATTTTCAAGATAAAGTTCATAACACACTATTTCTTGGTATTCTTCTACCAGAGAATCCACATTGCATAGTTTAGTACCCCATTATAAGGAGCAGTTTTAAATTACTAGACTGTTAGGCTCAGAAGCCTGGTAGCGTGTCTTCTTTCTCTAATATACACTTCAGGCCACCAACATCTAGGAGACATACTGGGGCTCAATAAATGCTGTTTTGAATGAATGAGACATATATATCACCTGTAAGTTAAAACTGTACAATATTTTTATAATATCTTCCTGCTGACATACATACACACATGGGTAGGGAGCAGACTGTTTTAATTTACTAAATCAACATGTTTCTTTATTATAAAACAAGATAAAAATAGACTTAAAAATCTCCAAGTCATTTTCTAACAGGATAATTTATAATGGCAAAATATCACAAAGTAAATACATACGTAACGGTCTAACCTCCATCTGAACCACCATTCATACACATTCCCTTTCAGTTCAAAGCACTTGGACAATGGCCACAGAGAAAAGATCTTCTCAAATGCACCCTGAGAAAGGGAATCCAGAAAAATGGTGACAGGAGTGACTATCTGCTTTGCAATTCTACTCCAAATTATAGTTTTCTAAAGTTAGTATTATGTAAGGGTCATTCACAATTTGTAAATGCTATTAATTTCATTTAAAATATGACTATTTCTTTTCAAAATAAATTTATTTTACCAATGGTCAATAAATACAACTTAAACTTTTTAAACACATGTGCACTTCACATATAAGCTACTGAGACTACGAAATTGTTAAAACCTAGTAAGTGGAAAATTGTTCTATGTAAAATTTAAATTCTAGTATACAAAACAGCTAATAATTACTAATCAAACAAGAAACACAAATATTTCAGCTAATACAGTATCAATAGCCAAAAGAACAAAGTTAAAGTTAAAATATAGCTTTTCTTTCTCTAAATGTCCATAACAATCTCTAACTATTGCAGTTAAATGAGTCCTCCGAATCAATCACCTTAATCAATCAGACACAAGTGCCACTACTATCCTTAGAAACAATGTTTATAATTTCACTCTGCTGAAGTGAGTGAATAGTACTTTTATTAATCTGACAGCCTGGAAAATTTGGGAGTGAAGGGGCAGAAGTCTTGAGTACATTCCTGCACATTAATGAAGTCTTTCAAAGAAGAGAACAAAAACTTCAATTTCCAGATGAAAGAATGACGACAAACTATTAAGGATACCTCCATTATTAGACTCAATGCCACAGCATAAAAACTCCAAAGTTAGTGAAAACCAAAGGAAAATAAGGAATCGTCTCTGCTTGACCACAGAATTTAAAATGCCACAGCACATTAAAATAGACAGTATCGGGGCTTGGGGTTTAGCTCAGTGGTTAGAGTGCTTGCCTAGCAAGTACAAGGCCCTGAGTTCGATCCCTGGCTCCAAAAAAAATAAAATAAAATAAAATAAAATAGACAGTATCAAAATCTATGCCTCAAGACATGAAGAATGAGTCTTACCAAGAGCTACAATCTAAAATACTTTGGAATATATACATGTATATATGAATATGGAGATAATATAATATGTATATACATACTAAATATGATTTTATACATTATATGCAATATATCTATGACAGACATATATATGATGTCCAAGTTTGCTAATTTAAACTTTTATTCCTCAAGATTTTTTTACATGACCAATAAACTAATATTTACAGAGCGTTCTTCTTGTTTTGTTTTGTTGTGTTGTGTTGTGTTTTATTTTAGGTGCTGGGGATCGAACTCAGGGCTTTATGCATGACAGGCAAGAGCTCTATCACTGAGCTACATCCCCAGCCCTGAGCATTCACTGTGAAAAGAGAGTGGGTCACCACAAACTCTGCACTGTTCATTCCTGTCCACATCTGATTCCCTCTATTCACTCTCTGGGCAGCTTTCTTTCCTTTTCCTCAAAAGCGCTCACAGAGTGCTGGGAATTTTAGTGACTAGCTATCAAACGCTTGTTGCTGTTACCTCTTTAAACATGTACCTGGTATTTCCTTATTATTTTACTTATCTCTTATGAAAAACCCCGAATGTCATGCAGAAAGAGACGTTTTAAATACTTTTAAGTTTGCAAATAAGTACCCCTGCCTATAAAAAACCTTCCAAAAATAGTTTTATAGAATTACACATACAGAATTAAAAATACCTGTATGGCATTTACACCTGACACAGCCTGGTGTCAAAACACTGTTGGAGATACGAGTGAACTGTGGAACACAGTCACACTACAGCCCACCGCTGACAAATCCTTTAGAGCTTTCAAGGATAACCAACGGCTTTCTGAGGCACATGTGCCACAGGTTTGCCCACTGCTGCTACTGGCTTTCAAATTAAAATATTTTGCCATAAATATCATGCTGCTGAAAAACACATCTGCCTAACAGAGTCAACTAGCAGGGAGCTGAATGTGGCTCTGCTAAAATAACAAATTCTCAACCATCAGAATATGGGGATAAAAGGTCAGAGCTAGGAAAATGACCTAAAATTTTATTAAACTTAACATACACACATATACAAGCCCCTCTGCACCTAAGTTGGTTTTACTATCTGCCAAAATTTTACTTCAGGCAATTATAGAAAAATCAAGTAACAGTTTGATGCAATGAATAATGCACAAACTAAGCTGCAAATTCTGTCAAGAGAATTCTGATCCCCACTTAGAGTAGTGTCTTATAAGAGGCATTCAATAAACGTTTGATTGATCAAAGTCAAGTAAAATGGATTTTGAACAATTGCCAGAGGAAGAGCTTTAAATTGCTCTTACAACAAAAACAGTGGTAACAAAAAGTAGATAGGTCTCAAAAGAACTGCACTGGGTAGTCAGCTACAGAGTGACACTTTTATTATAGTCATTTAAAAAAATGAGGCTAAAAAAAAAACTCTGACTCTTCTCACATACTTTAATAGACTTGAACTTTAAAATATTATAAAATATAAATGGAAAGGACTGTACAAACCTGAGAATATGCCAAAAAACAGATGCACAACAGCAAAAAGGCTAGTTTCAACAGTAAGCCAAAATGCCACAAACAATTTCCTGAGAGAGAAAATACTTAGTTTACTATGAAATGCAAATTTATATAAGAAAACACAGTAAACATTCTCTAACATTTTTTACACTCTAAACAGTTCTCGAAATAATTTAAGGTTTCTTACAGAGATATACAAAACACATAGAAAGTATAAATTACAGGTGGGGCAAAAGGAATAAACAGGCAGAGGAGTCTGGCTAGGAATGAGGCTGCAACATATAACTGATACCCTCTATTCCTGCTACACAGGGCCTAGAAATATGTTTAAAAACATCTCTTGGATTTGATTACACCTATTCCTCACTGAAAATCACAACAAAATATAGAATAACATGTTGAGTGCAATGCTAAAACTCAGGTGTAACCTAGGCGATTTGTTGAAAGTGTCAAGAGAACAGCTTAAATTTACCAATGGCTAAGATTTAACCACAGGACATATCCTAACATATGCATATTTTAGATCACATGCTCAAAGTTTATGCATGTTGACTATTTGATTAGTACGCTAGGTTTGGGTGGTGGGAGTCTACGACAATGGCTTGCACAGACACAGTGGACTGTGAGAGATGCTGGGTCTCAACTCTTTCCTGAAAAGGTATTTGATATTATAATGGAAGCCAATGGAAAAATATTTTTAATATACAAGACTTAGTTGAAAGCTTGGTACATTCTTAAAACTAAAAAAAAAAAAAAAAAAAAAAATTCCGAAAAAGGGAAGATTTCATTTAAATGATAGGACCTTGAGGAAAAAGCATTAAGACTGCCGCCTTCCTCTGAACACGGTAACAGGCTACGGGAACTTTGAAAATGACAACCCTCTGAGTACTTGAGTTCCTTACACAACACAGGATAATAATAAATAACTGCTTAAAGGGCTGTCTAGAAAACAAATTATATTAGTGCTTTTAGACTTGGACATAAAAAGCTGTTTTGCAAATGAATGTTCAGTAAAAACCAATACACACACATACACACACACAAGCACACACACAAGAAATCAAATATAATAGAACTGCCAATATTGAAGCAGGATACAAGGTTCTAAAACTTTACTTGACTTTCTTCTCAGTCTTCCAACTACCTCCCCTTCTGGAGCTGTACAAGGTAGTTTGCAAATTATTTCAATCAGTTAACATTTAAATTTTTAAAAAATTTAAATTTTACAAAGGAAAGTACACATAATGTAAATATAAACTAGTATTGGAGTATTCTGCAATGTTATCATGTATTATATATTATATCCTGCAGTAAGAGACTTAGGTGTAACATTTTAGAAATACAGCTTAAGAACAAAATTCAAAATGTTAAAGCTATACATAAATTAAAACTGTCTGCATCTCTTAAGGAAAACATTTAGCAGCAAAAATAAATAAGTACATTGAAGGAATATGCTTATTAACATTAATAAGATAGTATATTTACCGTTTGCTTTTTTTTGTGTTATCTGCGGCCATAGTGCTAAAGTAACATATATGACCATAAACCACACAGTGACCAGGGGGACAAAGTAATAGAATTGATAAGGGCGATCCATTACTATACATAACACCACCACTAGGAAATTGAGACGAAATAAGACCTATTAAAAAGGAGAAGAAAATGGTTTCATTTCAGCTTATATGAAAAGCAAAGACAGATTTTCTCTGGCAGAATATTAACATTTAAGACTCAAATAATGACTACAAGTATATTTTACTAACCTCTAAAGTTACATTTGTCCTAGACTCACTGTAAATAGTTGAATATAAAATATTTATGCATCACAGTATTAAGTACATCCCAGCAAAGTACCAGCCCGAGCTGTCCCCGAGCTGTTAAATGTAGGGGAAAAACTGTAAACCCCCTTCCTCAGGCTACAGTTTATAAGCAGACATCAGATTACCCCAAGAAAAGGCGTTTGATATTAGTTTACACCACTGAGATTAAACTGAGAATAGTTACAGATAAGAAAATAATATTACTCAAAAATGTCTTTGGGACCTTTTAAACAGTCACTTCAGATATCAGTTTGAAGGCATTCTAAGAATCCAGAATCTGAGCAGATTTGTATTCGGGCTGTATACTATGACCTTAGGGAAATGACTTAACTTCTCTGACCTGTTTCCTCATCCACAGCAGAAGATAACTCAGGTTTGAAACAGAGGTACATAAAGTGTTTAGAAACTGCTTCATACCGACAGAAAGTTAATAAATATCAATCCTCAGAGAGAAAAAAGTAGTATATTACAATAATTACAGATAACTGCACATTTCTACAACACTAAAGTGAATCACCAGTGTTGTTATTTGTATAATGGTCCTTTAACATTATATCCACCAAAATTATATTTTCCTCCCATCTCTAATAAATTACGTATCTCAAATTACTAAACATAGAAATACAATTTTGAAGTCCTATTTCACAAAGTCAAATTACTCATGGTCTTATAATGGCCAAATCTAGGTTTGGCACAGAGGCAGGCTGGATGGCAAGAAAAACAAAATAATGGAATAGATTCCCACCTGACAAACTCTATGAATTCCAAAGTCTCCCTTGATCCAAAAGTATGAGAAATGTCCATACCCTGTCTGAAACAGATATGCTGCAACCAGAACTCTAATGTGCATGTACACAGGCAAAAACTGTTGACAAAAAGAAACAGGTTAAATACACAACAGCATAAACTACACCTTTAATTATCATAACAAATACATCAACTGTCATTTTCATTTGGCATGGGCTCAATGAAAAGATTCTCAAAAGCTGGGCATTGTGGAAGGAATTACAAAAATGCAGACTTAGGAATCACATAGACCTAGTTCCACATTTTAGTTGTGCAAGTTTCTAGCTATCTAGCTTTAAGTTTCAGCTCCCTAACCTAGAAAATAAGACCAGCATCTTTTTCCTTAACGGGGTTCTTGCAAGGAATGAATAATAAGTGGGCAGCACTTTGTACATTAACTTGCACTCAGAATTCGATATATGATAGCAATAACTACTAATCACCGTATGTCCTGACTACCCTGAATTTCAAATTTTCCCCATGAGAAGAAGAGAAACAAAACCCACTTATTAATAAAATAATCAAATGACTATAATATTTACTTAGCAAAATGCATCTTCAAAAACATAATGCAAGCATAATTTAGAAATATTATTTCTCTCCATTCTTCTCTATGAAACTATCTTGTTTACACTCCTCTATCGGTGACTTCATCATGACCAAGCTGCGTAGATCATCTATTATGGTGTCACATCTTCACTTTTGACTTGAAATACAACACATTTTGAATTTACATATCAGAAGAACCACTGCACATGTTCCACCATCCTTTGTCCACCACTTGCTGCTGTTTAGGTGGATGCTCACCATCCTTACAGCATATCTAGTCTACTGCTTTTTAACATGATCCTTAAAAGGCTCATCAGTGCAATTATCCAGCATTAACACTGCTTATGGGCATCGTCACTTTAGGTTAATGTGTCTTTCCCATGTGATCTTTGCAGGATAAAACAATCAAGTAGATACCTTAAACAGCCTCTGCCCCACCCCCAAATTTGGACTCACACCCAGAGTGCTCCATCTCTGAGCTACGCCCCCAGCCTCCCTTTTTACTTGTTTTAAATTTTGAGACAAGGTCTCACTAAGTAGCGGTCTCACTAAGGTCCCAGGCGATCCACCTGCCTCCTACTCTCCGGAAGCTGGGTAAGTAGATTTTATAAAGCCTTGACTCTATTGTATCTCCAGCGTGCACACTCAAATATAGCTTCCTTTTTTGAAGGACAATACTTATTCTGGGAGAAAACAAAACCCTGAACTTACAGTAGATCATAAATTTTGCTAATAGCTTCTCTCTACCCAAACCCGCAGATTCTCTACCTCCTACTCTGGTCCTTCAGGTGCTTCCTTGCCAACTATCTTTTGTTTACCTGTTCACTCAGCCTCAGAGGTTCTTCCTCTAGCTGTATTTTGTTTATTCAAATCCTATTGTCCTTCGTACCCCAGTTCAAAACCCCAATTTTACTATCAGATGAAAGTAACTTCTCCTTTCTCCTAGTTCTTATAACACCAATAATCTATCTACCAAACATACAGTTTTTATTTATTACCTTTCACCATTGGCTCTTTTTTTATGTCTTTTCTCACTATTTTTAGTGAGAAATTCTCAGTGAACATGTAACAGTGGAATCACAGAGATGAAGGTGGGAAATGTAGTACTGAAACAACTTCAGAACTTATCTAATAGAAACCCATGTCTGTCTGTCTTTTTTTTTTTTGAGACAGAGTTCACCACGTGGTCCAGGTTGGCCTTATACTCACTATGTAGCCCCAGGCTAGCCTGGAATTCACAGTGATCCTCCTGTCTCAGCCTCCTGAGTGCTAGGAATACAGGCCTGCACCACCACGCCTGGCTGAAATCCATGTCTTTACTTCCTTCTTGAATGAAATCTAAAATATCCCTTTCCTAGATTTGTCTAATCACTTTAAAATAGCAGAAAATATCCAGATTCCCAACAAAATCCATTCTTTTATCAATGGTCATTAATTGCCAACGTTCTTTTTCATGAGAAGTTGAAACTTAACCATATATAAAAGCTGCCAACTTCAACCCTCTAGAGCAGTACTGTCCAAGAGAAATAAAATGTCAGTCATATTGGTAACTTTTTGTATGTGGCTATCAGAACATTAAAACATTTTTAAAAATGATGAAACTAATTTTATTACATATATTTATTTAACTCAGTATATCTAAACCATCATTTCAACATGTAAATAGATGTTTTACATTCTTTTTTTTTGGTGCTGGGAATCGAACTCAGGGCCTTGTGCTTGCAAGGCAAGCTCTCTAACCACTGAGCTAAATCACCAGCCCCTGATTCTTTTCTAAAATTAAGGTTTTTTTATTTCTTAGAATGAATTTATTTGAATTAATTACAGTAAACCTGGGATACTTCACACATACAGCACATCTCAGTTCTGACTAGTTGTATTTCAAGCGCTCAAAAGCCCAATATGCAACTGGCTACTGTAGTGCAGTCTAGCTCCACAGTCACATGCTGGAGTTAAATCACTCTTAAGTCTCTCTAATAGTTCTCCAAGTATCTGAAAACAGACATCAAGCCTATGTTAACCATTCCCAATTACTTTAATCACTCGCCATAAAACATGCTTTCAAGTCCCTTCAAGACCGAGGCTGGGATTATAAAACTGGGCTTGCTCATTAAATTTAAACAGTAAATATAATTCACTTTAACTGAGTTAAAAACCATCACAATTTTCAAGGTCCTGCCAGTGTTGTCCTATAACAAATGTCATGTACTATTTCTAACTTTATTTTGAAGGTATTTTAAACCAACCGAAAAGTTGTAAGACCAGTACAATAAATAACTATATACCATCCTGAAAATGTTTAAAGTGTATTGTAGATCGTATAACAGCGCTCTATGTATGTCTCTGTGTATCTCCTAGGAAGAAGGGTAGTTTCTGACATGACTAAATCATCATTATTATGTTCAAGAAGTTTAATGTTAATACAATAGTATTTGCTCTACAATCCTTATTTAAATTTCTCTGATTATCCTAGGAGCATCTTCCATGGCTGAGAAAAATAATTTTTGATCTAGGAATCTTGAATCAAAGATCACAGATTGCATTTAGTTGTGATATCTATTCAGTCCAAACTACTTTTCTTTTGTTTTTCATTAGTAAAGTATTACTTACAACAAAATTTTTGTATTGAAAATATATTTTGAATTCTAACTTCATTTATTTAATAACTAGGCTGATTTCTAGTTCTATTCATTTTCTAGTACCCCACATTTTCCCTCACAACCTTTCATTCAGATCTCTTCATAAAATTTTCAAAATAAAAAGCAAAACAAAACTAACAACAACTAATAACTAGAAGGAAAGACAAAATTATCTTCTGTATATACTAAACTTTTGCTCTATCCATTTTAACTGTATTTGATATAAATTATATTTTAAAAGAAAGTTTATGATTACAATTGAAATCTGCCAGATCATCTTAATTATTTTAATAATTCTCTGGAATTTTTGACAAAGTTGCTCTTCTAGCATAAAAACACGGCACAACTAAAAGCTTGAAACATTTTATTCAAAGCATTAAGATCAGGTAATAAGAATAATAATGGTTGTTAAATGGTTGTTAAAAAGGTTGTAACAAAGTTAATCTCTCAACTACCCAAAAATCATGTTCTAAAATATCTTATAACCTATATTAGCAGTATTTTGCCAATATAGAGATAGACGATTTTTAACCACAAAAGTCCTACATAACAATAGGGCTATGTTAATCATTACAAATGATTTGCTAATGAAAAGTATGTCCTTACGAAACAGGGATTTTAAAAAATTGTAAATTAGAATGTATTGTGATGTAGACTGAGAAGATATATTAGATTGTTAGGTTGGTAAATGATTAAAATAGAATGCTACATTGCCTTCATCATTTTATTATCTAAATCCTTTCTGGAATCATTGCATTGAGTAACCAACCTAATCTGTCATTAAATTTTTTTCTACCTCATTTTTAAAATAATAGTATCACCCTTTAATATGGCAGCAATTACTTATTTCTCTAAGTGACATTTTCTTAAAGCCAAAGTTTTTCCCCCAAAATTAAATCAGTCTTTACTCACATGTCAGAGATATTTCTAGGACTCAATATTCATCTTTATTTACTTCCAGAGAATCTCTAGAATTATCCTGTAAATTCTGAGTGAGGCTTCTAAATTAAGGTTTATTCCCTCTATCTCACCTTGTTTTAGATCCTTCCTGACCTAACTCGACCATAACTACTCAAAGTAACTAGCATCCCTTCAGCTGGGATTTCATCGTTGCCACAAATACACATATCATAGCCATTAATTTCAGTAAAAATTACACTTTGTGTTCTGCCTTTCAAACAAACTATCTGTAAAGTCACTAATAGTTTTTGAAAACAAAAGAGATAATGAAGAATAAGGCTGCTTTTAACATTGTAGAGATATCTGAAAAAAAACAGTAATCTATAATTTATGTTCTTAATTGATGCTATGGAATTTTCAAAATACTCTTTTCTGTGCGCTCCTCTCTTATCTCAATTTATCATTGATTCCAAAACAGTTCATAGATGTGTACTTTATGCAAGCAAAGCAATAAAATAGTTTCTTAAATTTTTAAAACCTATTTTATAGAAGGTTAACTTGGCTGGAATACTACAACTCAGAATGAGTAAATTTTATTTCTAACTCTGTCATATCCATGAGAGCCACAGATCATGAAAATCCTGCCTCTTTAAAATTTTATTTTAGTGGTACATTTTAGATATACATAATGATAACATTCATCATCAGAGAGAATTTGTACCTGTACATGATATATCTTGCTGCTTCTTTTTTCCCATTCCGCTGCCCTCCCTTCAGCCCCTCCTCCCTTCCTTATTTACAAAACTTTGCTTCCTTTTATTTTCCTTTTATTTTTTTCTGTCCCTCCACCCCCCCCATCCCCTGTTGTTCCCCCAGTTGAAACATATTATATTGGGAAAGGGAAGAAATTGCTCAAATGGAAAATCCTGCCTTTTAAGACACCTAAGGAGATGAAAAACAGACACGGTACAGAAGGTACCTGGTGACCAAAAAATACTCTACACCATAGAGGAAGAAATAGAAAGAATCACCTACACGACATGATCTCTAATGACAAGCCATCTGCATCTAGATTTTTCTCAACACAGGGGGAAGACAAATCTAAATAAACTTTAAAAATATAAAAATAGTTGCTTAAATTTCCTAACCTACAGTGAAGGGTAGAATATCGAATATAATAATCTAATTTGATTTCTTTTAATAACCTGTCTATTCTAAATCATTTTCATCTACAAAGTTTCATTGTAACGTAAATTAGCTGTTCAACAAGATGACAATATCTTTAGGTATCAGCTAGTTCTACTATATTAACATTAAGTAAATACAAATCAATTATTGACTTATCTTTTTAAAAGAAATTTCAATTTGTTTTAAAAATGATAGATTCTGAAATAGTTGAGAAGGCAGAAAGATTGGGTGGGAAATAAGATGAGTCTCTAGTTGGTAGAGAATATAAATACAAAAAAGCCAGTGGCCCTAAAGAAACAGTAAAATGACATTATTTCCTATATTTTGTGAACTTAAATTTATAATACTCACTGTACTTGCTCCAGAGATGTGATAAATTAAAATCACAAGTTGCATCCAGCCTTTCCATTCATCTGTTTGTTCTCTATTTAATACTTTAGTCTGCATAAAGGAATCAAAATCTGTTTTAAAGTTCATCAATTATTTGGACAGCACACATTAAGTATGTTAACATTTGTCTTAGAATATATGAATATATAAAGCTAATGCTGCTGTCAAAGAAATCTTGGTGGTGACGGAAGACAGAAAGTGTCATTTTAAAAGGTACGATAAAACAATTTTAAATATAGCATGCATTTGAAAAACAACTATAAACTGAACGGATTTTTAATATTTCAGTTGGTCTTTATAGTTTTATATTAAATGACATTTCAACTATGACAGATTTGAGTATAATTCTAAAAATGGCATTCCATAATTTTCCTCGACAAAATTTTGTAATTTCAGAGTTTAAAAAGGATCTTATATTTTCTTATACTTTATTGGCAGAAAGAGTCTAGTATTAACATTTATTTTCCCTAGCATACTCTCACTGGAGATGAAGAACTGACTATCCAGCCTCTTTTGAAAGTTACTTTTACAATAGAATTAATCTGAATAACTCATGCCTTGAAAACAATTTACACAAAATATTCTGAGTAATGGCAGCAATTCTAAATTAGGAAGCTCAGAATACTAAGAGTGGTAGTCACAACACTGTAAGTTCTAATTTGTGTGTATATGTCTGACTGTGTTTTATAAAATAACCCCTTATATTAAGTGGGTTATTTTATAAAACATAATAAATAGTATATAATACTTGAAGACCACTGTAAAATCAAGAGTGCTTCCACTTTCTCCACCCTTAAAAGTTACAACATCTTTTCCACAGGTAAAACTTTCCAACTTTCCAACTTTTTTCATTCAACCCTTTAAATTTCTTCCTGTTTTGAAAAAACAACTGTTAAGAAAAACTACTAAGTATAAAGTATAACTACAAAATTCCTCCATCCTTGTCTGTTTGCATGGTTGTATATTCTGGCACAATAAATGACACTCTTTTAATCTAGATTTTATAATGAGATAAACTGGATAACGTGAAGTAAGAAGGAAATGATTCTTACCTCTTTAGTATTTTCATTGTAAAATACTCCCAAAACCAAGATGTAGATAATTGGAATAAAGAAAGATGAATGTGTATAGAATTTGTTTTCCTTCATGAACAGATTTGCACGGTCACACATATAGAAATATGCCATAATCAGGCCAAGTTTGCAGAAAGACTGTAAAAGTATTTCTAATGGAGACACGGGGATAGTGATAATATTTTTCTTTTCCTCTCCACTTTCCAAATCACTACATGGCTTATTCTTCCGATGAGGATTACGATGAATTATATAAAAAATTACATATCCAATAATAGAGAAAGTGAAAAAACAAGCAGCTAGTTTCTGTATGAGAGTAAGAGGAGGCCGAGGTTGACAACAGGAACCATCTATGGGCTTCAAAATCTTATTGCAATACACGTTCATAAGAATCATTGCACTCTGTGAACAAATCAAGTTATTTGGTTATTATCTTGTCACTGAAGTATTTCACATTCGATTTTCTTCTGTGACTATTACTGAGTTTTCGACACTGAAACCAAACTGCTTTTGTACTTTCTGCAATGATTTCCCAAACACATGCAAATAATGGTATTCTTTCACTCTATAATAGCTAGTTCAGGGTGTTTCAAACTTCTAAGGCTATGATCCATAATAAACTCATTTTTATAAGGTGACCCAGAAAACAATACTACTACTAGTTGGAATATACTTTGGTATGGTTCTGTTCTTTAAGGAAAACAAAACAAAACACCACGACCTTAGGCAGATAATGGACTATGACCTCTGGTTAAAAAACAAATACTGACAGATGTCAAGGACCAAAGAATTCTGATTAGCAGACTTTCAAAAGACACCAAGACACTTTAGATAGAGTCCCAGTCTTTGAATGTGAAAAAAAAAAAATGTATGACAACTTCTATTACAAAATTATTAACTCTTAGCTAACCATATTTGTGCTATGCCTTTCATTTTGGCTGTGGCTGATATAGATCATTCAGGACTCCACAGATTTAAGATCTTTTTTTTTGGTGCTGGGGTTTGAACTCACGGCCTTGCACTTGCTAGGCAAGCACTCTAACCACTGAGCTAAATCCCCAGACCACAGTTTTTAGATTTTTAAAGTTAAATACAACTTGGACTCTTCAATATGGTTTGATTACAATAAAATTATTCTAAGCAAGCTGTCAAGATTCTGTCTAGCTGAAGGTTCAATCAAACTCTAGTTTTGATGGTTACAACGTACTCAAGTGCTCCAAATGTTTGGAAAATCTCATTCTTTCAGCTCTGAGACTTTAGGAGGTTTTATGCCTGGCACTCTCGCAGACTCTCCTACAAATTCTACTACAAGTGTTCTCAACCAAATTCCAGGGAATCCACAAAGCCCCTAAAGTAAGTTTATGGACGACTCTGGGTATACACAAATGTGGTATTTTTCTGCTGGAAGGGAACAGAACCACCTTTTTTTTTTAAATCACATACTCCAAGGGCTTACGTGACCATCGAAAGTTAAGAGCCATTACTTTATAAGAAGAAACCAAAACATCAAACCAACCATACTCTGTCCTACGAGGTGGGAAAATTTATAATTATGCAATTCTCTTTCACACTTAATTCCTTTCTATTGGCCAATATGGATTTGTTCAGTATCGACTCTGTACCTGCAATAATGCTGAGTTATAAGGAAATCAAATATTATTTTCTTTTTTAAAAAATTATTTCCTATACAAAAAAATCTGCTCTTCACTCAAATACAAATTTTTATTTATTTATATTTTGGTAGTCAGTACTAGGGGTTGAACTAGAGGTGTTTGCATTGACCTACATCCCCAGCTCTTTTTTCATTTTGAGACAATGTCTCACTAAGTCTCTAAATTGCCTAGGTAGGGCTCAAATTTGCAATCCTCATGCCTCAGCTTCCCAGAGTGCTGGGATTATAGGTGTGTGCCACCACATCCAATTAAAATTTAATCTTGCAAATTTAAAACAAGGAGAGCATAGGCAGGGTTTTTTTGTTTTGTTTTTTTACCAAGAACATGTATTGGTACATTGTATACATAATGATCACTTTTGTCATAGTTAATTTGTACTTGTACATAAAGCTGTTTTTAAACATGAGTTTGCAAAGCACTTATACATTTCTTATGAGAGAAGACAGATTAATGGTGTATAGTCCTCAATAAATGACATTTCATTTCCCCTCTTCTATAACTTTTTTCTCTTAAAGTATACCAAACTCTCATTTATATGTTCAGCTAGACAACAGAGAACAGTTATTTTCAGATGATGTATCCTTAGAATAACTACAAGTGATTAAGATTTTAATGAAATAACTATAATCATCTTGTATGACTTTTAACTACAACAGATTGTTATTATAGTCTCCATCTACTGACAGAGATAAGGATTCTTACAGTTTCTCTGCTTGATTCAGGAAGATGTAAGCCATCCAAAGATTCCATGATGGTTTCTTGGGCAATTAATTTGGAAACACTAAACATCTTAACATTTGACTTAGAATTTCTGGTGCTACTATTCAAAATACTGACTGCAGCTTCATTGTAAGCATCAATCTTCTCATTAGTGATCATTTTCCTATTTTCACTTAATAGATCTTCATAAACAGGATCTGTATATGAAACACATTTTAAAAAATACATTTTAAAAACTTCTATTTGTAGAAATTGTGATCATACAAATTAGTTGATCAGTATTTCATATTTTGTTCTTGAAATTCAGATAATACCATGCACTCCAAAATTCATTCTTACATAACCTTGGCCAAGGTTTCTTACCGTCAATTTTTGAGTTAATCTACCTCCCTCAAATTTAAAGAAACTTTATCCTTTCTCTATGTACACAGCTTTGGGGAAACACTTCTATATTACAGCAAGTTTTAAGAGTTTAAGATGTTTAATACCAGTAACAAGAAATTAAAATTGAATTATGGAAGATTGCCTAATAAAAAGTAGCAGCTGATCTTTTTTTTTCTCCTGTCAATGCTTAATTTTATTAACTCTGTTCACACAATTTGAAGACAGTAAGGATTGACATTTATTCTTCTATCACGTCTTAGAAATAATTTAAAATATTTTTCTCATTTTAGTAAGAAAAAGGCTAACAATGAATCTGTGAATAAAATAGGGATTTTGGAACCGATTATGATCACATTTTCTTATTCTTTTCACCTTGACATTCAACTTGGAAATAATCATAAAAGTTTCCAACAAACAACTAGAATTGCTAAAATATTCAAAGCATTTCATACTGTGTTAGGCATTAAATAATGGACATTCAAAAAATTCCTGAAATGAGTTGACCTAATGTCTACATTCTGTTACAGAATTTCATTACCAGGCAAAAATTAGATGGTGTGAATTTAAATATATTCCCTCAATTTGAAAGTATATTTATTTCCAGAATTATTCTAATATCATGAAACAAGCTTATTATTTCTCTGTATATACTTTTTAAAAAATAAAAAAAATCAGAGGCAGACATTTCATTTGCCTTTAGGATTTAGCTCTTTGTTACACTCTTGTGGCTATTCTGCCTGCTGAGGTTCCTGGGAGGATCCTACATTTATTTATTTTTTACTTATTATATTTATTATTCTGTTCTTTAAATTAAAAAAGGAAGCAAATAACTCATTTAATCTTACAAACCTTATTTCTAAGTTTATTCTCATAAAGCAGTAATTTTGCTTCTTAAAAAGAAGATAATAAAACCCATGCCTTCAAATATATAAAAAATGACATTTTTTCATTACTCATTCCTTACCTTGTAAGACCCAATAAACATCACTAGTCTTTGCCAATTTTTCTAAAAGTGGTGCTATGGAAGTAATATTCATTTTATATTGAGAAAGCGCTTCATTGCTACCATTGTGAATCTTGATGGACCACTAAGAGTAGAAATTAAGCATTAATTCAGCGTTTATCAAAGAAAAATTAAAGTATATAACTTATCTATTGTAACAAGGGTTATTTTAAGATGATTCCTGTTTTAATAAATATTAGAATAAAATTTGGTCAAATTATTATATGAAATATATAAAGGGAGTTACAAAAAGCTGCAATCAAATTAGACTTTCAATGTTAGCATTCAAGAAGAATACATATCAATATTTTATTTCTTTTTCACAATATCTATGATTGTTATGTATATCTAAAAATGTACTAATAAATCTTCTTGGTTCAACAATAAAAATAAAGAAAGAAAAGAAAAACATATATAATACTAGAGATAAAACAAAACCTAACACAAAGTTTATAAGTTCATCAGATCTGTTATAATTCATCAGTCTAATTATAATAGACATGGGAATTAAGTATAATCAAGAATTCTATTCAACATAAGTTAACTTTTTTTATCATGTCCTTAAGTGTAAAACAAAAATCATTATTAGGATAACAAATAAGAACTTACTGTGGCAGCTCCTGCTACAATCACATGGGGCTTTGCAGCAGAATCCTGAAGGGAGAAAAATGATGATGCTATATTCAGTTCAGCGATTGAATATAAGCAACATAATTTACCTTTCCCCCTTTAAAATGTAAGTTCATCTTTCTTCTAAATGCATCTTAAATTCCTAGAATTCCTTACTGGACTCTTGTCATTACTACATAGACATCTGATGCTCAAAATCTTATATGGTTGCATGGTTATACAGTACGATATGGTGCTTGGATGGCTAATTCTTTGCTGTTCTTACAAAACACGAAAAGCACTACTGAATTCCAACATGACCTATCATTATTCTGAACTCTGAGTAAATTGCTTAGAGTTAAGCTCTAGTGTATCATGTCAGTCAATTAAGAGGTAGTCATGAAAGCCTATAGGGCACAACAGTTTTAAGTGTTAAATAAAACACAAAGTCGATGCCCTAAGGAAACAGACTCTTTTGAGAAAGCTAAATCTACCATGTATTTAATAAAATAAACTGATAATTACTAAAGACTGCATGCAGAAAAAAACGAAGGAGAAATCCTAAGCAACTGCAAATTATACTGTTCATAGTTATACTATATTACTAGTTATATTACTAGTATAATACATGTATGTGTATATATAGCATAACAATTACATAGTACTTAGTAGTTTACTAAGTATTTTCTCTCCAATTATCTCATTTTAATAAAGATTCTTTCCAGACTCTGAGGTAGACAGAAAGATATTAAATACATCTTACAATATGATGATAAAGACTTAGAACAATTGACAGGGTACTGATGAGGCCTGGTAGGGGTAGTTAAAACTTCAATTTCCTAACTTTTGAGTTCAATGCACTATTACATTAAAAACATCAAAAAGCAAATATTACAATAATATGCCCAAGGGAAAAAATCTGATCCATATACAAAGTCAAAATAACCATTACTACTTTCTCATTATAAAGGTAATAAATGTTCAGTGTCGAATACTATGAAAATAAAGAAAAATAATAAAATAAACCCATCTTTCTTCAGAGATGTGTCTGTTTCCAGGATAGCATGCTTTGTTTTATACCACTGAAGAATTTTTCACTGAAACAAATTCTATTTTTTAAAGTTTGTCCTCATGCTTAGGTAGTTCCCTCTCTCACTTTCCACAGTGGCTAATATTCCTTACACAGATTCCACTTGCTTCAAAGAAAAAACAGTATTTATCTGACATGTGTGCTCCTGCCTTCCTGCCCCTGCTCTTACAGTCACATCTACATATCCACCTACTCTACCTCCCACTGACCAGACAGTAAAACCATGCGCCCCGCTCCTCTCCATGGGGAATCCCTTACTCTGTGTCTTGATTCCCTCCTTTCCACTTCTGGGATTGTGATCCACAAATAACCTCCGCCAACTCCTCTCATAGTGTCAATCTTGTCCTCCTTCTCTACTCCCCTTTCTTCCCTCTACTGAAGTGTTAAGTCATCTTTATCCTCTTTCGGTTTGCCTCAGCCCTGTCTAACTTTCAGAGTCTTACTCCTCACACTCACCAATAGAGAACCTTTGTCCTCAGCGTGCCAATTGGCTTCTCTCTCATTTATGCCTCGTTTTAGCATATTGGATTTGGACTTCACTACCATCAGAGCCTGTTCATGAACTCAGGACTGCAAGTCCCTCACCTTCATGCTACCTTAACTTAATTTCTAAAGTGGCAGTGCTGACTATCCAACTTAGATGATTCTCTCTGCCCCTCTCTCTCCTGCTTTTTGTTCTGTCCCTTCTACTGCCACTTCTCAGAATCTTCTTGAGAATTCCATCACCCACAAACACTCCTTGTTAGTCTCTACATTCTCTACCTACAATTTCTTCCATTAAAATAACTTCTAATATCACCTCAATCCTTATTTTTAGAAAATATCTAGAGCAGAAAAAAATGGACAGATAGCTGGACAAAATTAATCCCCTCAAATATGGCTTAGAATATCATTCATCTAGTATCTGTTGACCTCATCGCTTATCATTTCTCCCCAAAATTAAGTACACGAAGAGATAACCAAAACCAAAACATGAATAAAAGCATTTTGTGTTTTACAGGAACCACATTAAAACTGAGGATTCCTTGCATAGGTTACCCTCTATCTTGCTTGTTCTCTACATGTTTGTTTTTTGGAAACTTGAACACATTTTCTCAATGAAACAAAATTATAAATAGTGGCTAGGTTCCCACGTGATCCTACAAAACCTATTTATTGTATGATATGGTTTAGACCTAAACATTTACTGTAAAAAGTGGCAAAAAATAAAACAACAAAACTGTTGCAAACAAGCATGTAGGTGAAATAAGGTCAACAAGATTACTTTATCTATCCCAAATGCAAATACCTCTGGGAAAAATACAAGTTTAATTTAAGACTGATAAACTTTGTGGAGACTACAGAAGAAACTATAACACGGAATTTAGGAGAATTTAACGACTTGCTGAAGTTAACAGCATGTTTGTCCTTATGTCTAACTTATCTCCAAGCATTATAATCTAAAACATACTACTCTTATCTTTGGGGTCATAAATGTAAAATAAAAGGGTTAAAAACAAAATCAAAGAAAATTTCCTTAACTATCTGAGCAAGAGTATGGAGGACAAAGTGGAAAGATGCTCCAGAGACTGTGTACCGCGCTAGAGAGATGACTTGGGGGTTTGAGTTAGCTAAACTGTGGCAGAGACAGGAAATGTGACATCCGGGAAGTCCACAACCCGCCCCAGGGCGGGAGGGCGCGCAGGGTGGAGGCGCGCAGAGACGTTGGGCAGACGCTCGCTCCACCTAGCGCGCCACTGCAGTCCACTAGGAGGCGGAGGGCGTTAGGGCGAGAGAGACAGGCGTGCGGGGGAGAGGAACAACGGCTGCTCGGGAGCTTTTTCAATTTGGTTTCTCAAAAAAAGGTCAATATCTTCAAATACAGACCTCTGTCCACACTTTGATACACTGTTTCATAGAACCATTAACTTCCGGGTGCCACAGAAAATCCTAAAAGAGAGATTTCTTTTTTAAAGTCAAAAATATTCTTATTTTCACCATTCAAAATAAACATTAACATCCTCCTACAGACTACTTACTTAAAAGTGAAATAGCATCCTGTCTAAGCCATCTCCACTCTCATTTTGGCAAGAGTCTCTCACAACAGTCCGCCTTGTATCCAATTTTGTCTTTTTATACTCTCCACATTTTAGCCATAGTACTCTTATAAAATTTAAATCTGATCCTGCCACGTCCCTATTTAAAAATACAGGGACTCTGAATTGCTCTCAAAATAAAATCCCCAAATCCTTAAACCTGCTAGGAGTAGAGCCTGTGGCCACGCTTGTTCCTCCTGCTACTTTCCCTGCTCTTCTCTAAATTCCCCTTCCGTGCCCCTCCAGCTCCTGCAGAGGCGTGTGTGCGCCCCCGTGTCCAGCGCTTTGTACAGACTTCCTTCTGCCCATGACCTCTGCGTCTCCCACTGTGGTTGGCCAGTCCTACCTTGAAGCCTTGGTTGAAACATGACTTCTAGGAGGAAAGCCACTTCTACTTCTTGGCTCTGTACACTCCTACGCCCCATTTTTGCATTTCTACCATTTTTACTCCCTTGTATTTGCATGTAGGGAACTATAATGACCAGAAATTCCATTAGAGCAAGTACTTTTCTATCTTGATCCCCAATGAATTCTCGTTGTGATTGGGAATTCAGAAAATCTACATATATTATTTTATAGACATTAATCCTGAACACATACGGGTTTCAAGTTACCATACAAGGTTATTTTTTCCTAGATAAAAATCTGGAAAACCAAATTTCCTAATACATAAAACAACTTGCATAAATATTTATTCTACTTTCTTATTATCTGTATGTACTCTTAAGAATATGCTGAAGTCCCAGCTCCAAAAAAAAAAAAAAAAAAAAAAAAAAAAAAAGAATATGCTGAAGTCTATTTAGTATATACAAAGCAATAGCTCACCTACAAATAAATTTACAAATGAATATAACTTCAACATTATAACATTTAGTTTACTTGGACATAAACTTACCACTTTAACTGATGCAATCTTGTCTTCAAAGGGAATGTTTTCATGCTACCATAAAAAAGGAAATAAGAAACAGTATAAACTTTTGTAAATAAGTCTCCCTTTAGCTGCTTTTGTTGATTTTTATGTACCATATCTCAATTACCTACACATTCAATCTGAAAAGAAAAAAAAAAACACTACATAGAACACCAAATATTAAAAGACATTACTTGTTTATACGTGATTTTCAACATCTAAGATGTGGTTCAAAGATGAAACCTGCATTATAAACAAGCAGATACATGAACATGCCTGTATCAGTTATCTTTCTGCCGAGCTTGCTTGCAGAGCTTGCCATGGTTCCAATTCAATCCTATTATTACTACCTAAAGCAGAGACAGTTGCCCTGCATTTCCCGAGTTCCTTCCACATAAGCAGGCTGTAGGACTAGTCCCAGACAACACAAAATGGCCAGAGTGGTGTGAGTTCCCTCCAGCTTGAATTTCCCGGGGCAATTATCTAGTTTCTAGCTCAGCTGATACAGAGACAGACATCTGAATGCCCCAAAGTATACTAGATGGTAAAAATCCCAAATGTGGGAATCCGTGAACGACTCTGAAGCAAAACCGCTTGCCAACCCATCTAGAACACGCAGGACCAAGTCAGAAATTCAATTCTGTTTCACTTAGACTGTAGAGTGGTTTGTTGCAGAAGACTATCTCACTCATCTTACCAGCATAACCAGTATTGGCCCTGACTGAACAGGAATGGATATTATGACTCTAGGTTACAGTAGGTTTCACTCTGAAGACAGTAGGTGAATATTCCTTTGTAGAGAAAGCTAAAATGTAGAGACTGAAGATTCAGGTGTGGTAGTGTACACCCGTGATCCCAGATTCAGGAGGCTGAAGCAGGAGGATGGCTGTGAGAGTTGAAGGCCAGCCTGGGCTACATAGTGAGTTCAAGGCCAGCCTGTACTACACAGCAAGATCCTGTCTCAAAAAAAAGGTGGAGACTGTAACTTCTTGAAACCAAGTGTTCCATATAAAGAATGGAAATCCTTTCAGAGTTAGAAATCCTGGGTGGGGTAGAATATGGGTAATCAGTGAGAAGCTAATGGTGTTTCTTGGTTAAAATGTTTTCATTAATTTGACCAGATAGGTAATAGTTACATTTAAAATCTCGATGAAATCAAGTTTGCTTTTATCAACAAGCTAACTTTCTAGATTCTTGCTGGTTCTCCTAAAGCATCATTTCCCAAAAGGAATCTTGGGACTGTTAAGGGCATGTGAGGACCATCATAGAAGTCTCCTTGAAGTGTGTGGGAAACTGAGTCAAACAATTCAACAGAAGTGTTCCTCCTTTCCCAGCCCCTTCCCTTTTAAAAGGTAGCCTCTGTCCACAGAGAAATAATACAGAGTGCCATGAACGTTACATTACTATTCCTTTGCATAGCTTAATTTAACTCATTCTCTTTATTATTTTAATAAAACTTTGGATATATATAAAAATTCACACAGCATGGTAAAAAGTAGACAAACACTATGAAGCCATGATACAAATCGAAGCAAGAATAACCCACTGAATTTCCTGTGTGGCCCTCCCCATTCCTTAACTCCTGGCTTCATCCAAAAAACACTCCACTATCTTGAATTCTGTTTATACTCTGCCCATTTTTTTTATTAAATAGCTTTTATCATGTATATATGTATCCTTAAATAATAAATTATTTAGTGTTAACTTTCTTTCCAACTATTAATTTTGAAAAATTTCAAGCTTACTGTGAAGTTGACAAATTAACATCTAAAATCCTTTACCAACTGTTAACATTTTCAATACCACTTTTCTCTCTCTCTCTCTCTTGCTCTCTCTCCACACATTAAAACATACTTTTTCTCTTTTCCTAAACTATGTAAAAGTGTATTGCAGATATCCTAACATTTCACCCTTAAGTAGTTAAACATCTACCTCCTAAGAGTATTGACATTCTCCTAAATAATCGCACTACTATAATCCCATGTATTAAATTAAGACATTTATATACTATTATGTCATTTAATATATGTAGCACATATTCAAATTTCCACAATTTTCCAAAAATATTCTTTATAGTTCTTACAATTTATAATCCAATTAAAATCAAGTATTACATTTAGTTGTCAAATCACCTCAGTTTCATTTAATTTACAACATTCTTTGATCAATTTATTAATATATCAAATATTGTATTATTCTTATAGAGTCTAGACAAGTTGATATACACCACAATCTAGATTGTAAACAGTTTCCTTTTTGTATATGTCTCTTACGATAGGAGTTTCTCTAATAATAGTTGTATAGACTTTACTAAATGTTCACCTTCACACGATAGAGTTTAAGAACAGTTTAGAACTTGGCATAGAGGTATACAATTAATTTTTAACACTTTGTTGAAGTATTGGAATTAGTGCTTGATTGTTCATCTCATAATCAGCTACCTTATTCAAATCTATTACTTCTAGTAAGTTTTCCATAGATTCTCTGGGCTTTTCTATATAGATAACTGTATCAGATGGACTGCTGAGTTCGTTCTTTCTTTCTTTCTTCCTTCCTTCCTTCCTCTCTGTCTCTGTCTCTCTGTCTCTCTCTTTCTTCCTTTTTCTTTCTTTCTTTCTTTTCTGGTGTTTTGAGACAGGGTCTTACTATGTAGTTCAGGCTGGCCTTGAACTCACTATGTAGCCCTGGCTGGCCTTGAACTCACAGATATCCTCTCCTGCCCCTGCCTCCCCAGTGCTGGGATTACAGGCATGTGCCGCCATGCCTGGCTCAATTTTCTTCTACTTAATTCTTCTATCTTTATCTTTCTTCGAGTAGGACTTCTAATATAATGCTGAACAGAAGCAGCAATAATGAGTGTCACTGTCTTTTTCCTGATTCTAATGAATATATGTCTAACATTTATTATGAACATCTCAGACTTTTACCAGGTTCCAATACACAGTAAATTACCTAAAAGAAAAAGAATGATACTAGTTCTTTTATACTGTTTAGACATACTTATGGGGTCAAAAAATTTTCCATATATGCTTTGAAAAACACAATCATGGGGTTGGGGATTTAGCTCAGGTAGTAGAGTGCTTGCCTAAGAAGCGCAAAGCCCTGAGTTCAATACCCAGCACCGCCCCCCTGAAGAAAACTACAGTCTTTAAGAGTGTATCCTCTAAATTATTAATAAGCTATGTTTATACAATCAAATACGTTAAAGTTTATATGTTTACTAGTTTTACTTGCTTATTCATTCCATCATTCACTGAGAGAATAGTGAGGAAATTTCCCTGATAGTGTGTCCACTTCCTGTAGTTACATTTTTGTTAGTTTTAAAGCTACTTTATTAGGTGCCTACAAGTTTACAACCTTAATGAGCTGTATCCTTGAAAATACTTTGTTTTAAAACCTATTTTGTCTCGTATGGATGTAGCTTACCTTTCTTAAAAATTTGGTGTTTTTTCATTCCTAACTAAAACCTTCGTGTGTTCTTTTATTTTAGGTCTTTTTAAAAGCAATCTGAAAATCACAAGTTTAAACTACTTGCATTTATTTTTATCATAAATGTTTCCACCATCTTACTTTTTGATTTCTATTCCCCCTACATGTAATTTTTCACCTATGTATAATATATGTAAAAATAGCTTTTTACATATACATATAAATGATTGTGTGTATGTATATGTTGTATGTGACTATAATGTGATGTATAAAATATATATTTGTCACTAGTGTATTTTTTGCTGAATTTTTCTAATTTGTTTTGTTTTTGTTTTTGAGACTGTGTAGTTCAAGCTGGCCTCGAACTCACAGTGATCCTCCTGCCTCAGTCTTTTGAGTGTTGGGATTACAGGTGTGTGCCACTATGCCGAGCTGCTGCTGTTTTTTATTTAACTTTTTCTTCTTCTGGTTTGGAATTTGCACATTCTAATTCCATTGTTTTAGTCTTCACCTTTGGAGTTTTACTATACATCTTCAGCTTAATTTCTAAAGAAAGAGAGTATCTTAGCGAGCATAGAGGACATTAGAACATTTAATTGCATTTATCTTCTGACTCATATGCTGTAAGCATTTTGGCCAGTTCTCTGGTTCTGTCTCTTCACTAAGGGCAAAACGACATTATTTCATACAGCTGTTTAGATTTACATACATACGTACTATTTATCATTGTTTCTTATATTTCAGACCATTTTTCCCAATATTTCCCTTCTTGCTGATATGTAACCATCAGAAACTCCTTTTACTGTGAATCTCTTTGGCAGTAAACCCTCATAGCTTTTGGATTTGTGAAAATGCCCTACATATCCAGAGCAACAAGGTACACAGTTTGAGGCTGAAACTTACTGCTACAGCCCGGCTGTGGAAGGGCTCCCGGGGGATCCCATGGGAAGGCTTGGGCCCCACTTAGCACTCCTGGGAAGTGGCAGGAACTTTAAGAGGTGAGGCCTCGTGGGACCTCGTCATCAGGTCACAGGAACACACTCTCGAGAACAACCGTGCAACATCATTCTCTCCCTTTCTCCAACTGCTTCCTGGCCATGAGACCAGCCAGTTATTCCACTGCAAGCTTCTGCCATGATGTGCGCCTCACTGCAAGCCCAGAGCAAATGAGACCAACGGATCATACGCTGCAACCTTCAAACTCTGATTTGCTCCAGTGACAGAAAGCTAACATACTTAGTCTTTCTCAGAACTACACGGTACTATTCTACATCCTCCAGCTTCTGATACCGCTAGCCCGAAGCTTAGTCTCTACACACAGGAAACTGCAGCCATTAGCATCTGCCAGCAGGATGACACCAACTCTACCACCTGCCTACTGTCACTGCGGTCATCTCTGGTTTTGCCTCACACTTTATTTTTTGAGGAGTAGCTCCTGGTTTCTCAAAAGTTCAGAAATATATCAACAATACTTTTTCAAGTCTAGGATCTAATTGACTTGAAACAGAAGGGGCACCCAGAGTATTTGGCTGCCCCATGGCTAGAAGCAACACAATACGGGTTTCTTTACTACAAAACTTCAAAGTGGAACGGCCTCACCTAAATTGAAACCACCTGCGAGGGAGAGCGTCCACAACTCTGCACAAACATTTGACTGAGAGCATCTCACAGAACTAGTCCTCCACAAAGTATCGCTTGACAATATGCACCTGCAAAGTCTGCTTAAAAACTTACAATATAAAAAAGGAAACAAACTCAAAGAATTGTCTTCAATTTTCTGATTTCACCCAAACACACCATACCAAGACTTACAAGATTTAAAAAAAAAAACAAAAACAAATAAAAAACCTTTTACAATATGCCAGACTACCTGAGGAATAAGAAATATATTTTTAAAAATGATAATAGGAAATAGATGATACCTGCCCTTGAGGATTTCAGAAATAAGAGGGTAGAAAAAATATAATTTGGCAAATGCTCCTACACTAGCAATTTGAATGAAACATTTCCTTGATAACTATCTCTTTAGAATTGGGATACACTATGTTTGCTTCTTTTTTTAGTGCATATAAATTAAAATGTAACTTGTTTGATAATTTTAGATAACTGGGCATCCCTAGAAAATAAAAACTGGAAAATTAAGCATTATAACTAGGGTTCAGAAAAAGTATACCAAATTGTATCTGCTTTTGGCTGGAGATTAAGCCTTTACAGCTTCCTCAACTATTGTCAGAAGCATTATTCTAATTTTCAGAAATGGTTCTAAGCCTGGAAATACTGACTGTTCTTTGGAATCAGAAATTTCTCTACTTTTAAAAAGTTTACTAGTTTTTAAATTCAACTGTGATAATTTTGTCATTAAATTGTTTTAACTCTCCTATATAATTTGTGTGTGTAATTACTAATAGAAAATACATTTACTGATACCAAATAGAGTGAAAAGCTGGCATTATGGCTTTCCATGACCCCCATAAGAGACAGTTTCTAAGGATTAGTGACCCACATTAGTGGCATGTCACCATGTCGATAGTTTCTTAACACAGGGCAAGCTGAGGCAGACTCCTGTCCTAAACTCATGAGTGGTTATCCCTCCTGTAACTCTGAAGTGCCTGTCTTCTACTTTTGTCCCCTTTTCAATCCTCACTTCTAGTCATATTCTATTTGAACATAGCACTAAGAAGCTAGATCACTTAAAAGTGTAGAAATAGAATGAGATAACTCACCAAAAACAATTAACTAATTAACATGTAGAAAGATAATAATCCTTGGTAGTATTCAAAGACAGATATATTCTTAAAACAAGAAACTTTCCATCAACATAGAAATTTATAGTATTGCCGTTTTAATTTATAGCATGACCATTCAGTGCCAGAAAGGCTGCAAAAAATTAGGTGCTAAAATATATTGCTAATCAGAATACAAACTGGAACAGTTTGGCAATATAATTTTTAAATGTTTATATTCATTAACCCAGTATTTCCACTATACAAATTTCATTCCAAGGAAATAATTTAAACAACAAAGTTTTCACACAAAAATATAAATGGAAATATCCTTTTTTAGTGAAAAAAACTAAAAACAGTGAAGATTATATAAAAATACATTACATCCACTCATTATATATTACCATTAAGAAGATACTTCACTTGATTATATAATAATACGGAGAATTATGATAAGTGGTGGGAAAAAAATGGCAAGATATAAAATTATATATGCTAAAACATTACAAGTATATCTGAAATAAAAAGGGACCGAAAAGAAATATGGCAAGATAGTCTTTTTCTTCTTTTTAAGGAATTTTTAGAAGTTTGCCACAGTCAAATTTTATTTTTCTGGAAAGCTAGGCATTTAAATTAATAAACAGCTTGCCAATACCTTAAGTCTCCAATTCTTTCTCTTATTTTCCCATCACTTATTTTCCCAGCAAATCATCCCTGTCTTCTCAATTTTCCCAAAGCCAAAGTAACACTTTTACAGTTCCTACTAATTTAGGAAGGAACAGTCTTCCTATTATTATTCAGTTAGTTAACTTCTAAAATAGCACCTGAGAGAAGGGAAAACTCCAGTCTTACCTTGTTTCCTTCCTCTTTGAACTGGGGATTAATTATTTTTACAAAAGAATAAAACAATTGACGAATTCGGGAATCTCCGATAAATGCAATATGCTTATCTACAAGGCAGTTCTTTGCTTCACTGAAATCAACACAGAAACATTAATTAAAATAAGTAAAATCAACATATTAGAATCTCAAAGCACATGGTTGGGAGGGTGCTACGTATCTCTTTTGAGGCAGGTGGCCAGGTCTGTTTAACCTACCAGTCCATGTACCTATTATCACCGAATTCTCGCTAGTAACAACCATATTCATTAAGCATCTAAGAAGCCCACTAACTGTAGTAACTGCTTTCTATCCATTATCCCAGAATAACTCCATACCGCGGGCATCCAAGTTGCAAAGCAGCAATCTGCTCTGGGGCACCCTGGGCCTGGTTACCTCTCACCTGACATAAAGCAGCAGGGCCGAAACTTCTTCTCTACAGCTTTAGCATAGGAATCTCCATTTAGAATCAGCCCCAGACCAACCCTTAATCAGGCAGCCTCTACCCGACATACAGAAGAAAAGTACTGTACTCTGCTTTACTGCCATCTCTGTACTAGAGAAACAAAACATACAACAAAATGAAGAAATCTTACCTGATTTTGTATTTATGCATCATACAACTGTGAGGCTGCCAAACTTTTTCTCCAAGAAATCTGCCACTTGAGAGCAGGTATTCACATGAATCGTTGCCTATAATATCAAGATATCACAGGGTTGTATTGCAAACAATAGTTAACTTTTTACATCAGTTATCTTGATGCATTTAAGCTCGAGATTAGAGACTATGCAGTTTTCTATGCTTTCCTACACCTTCCAGGTGTATATAAAGCATTCATGAGAAGTGTGATAAATATTAATTCATTAATATTCAAGAGGATAAAGGCCACTTAACAGTTTACACTTTACCCTGTAACAGACTCCAAACTCCTACACACTATGTGCACTGTTTTGGCAGTTCCTTATACTGTACTTCAGTCTTTCTTTCCAGGGTCATCATCTCAGCCTTAAACTAGTCTTTATATCTGCTTATCACTCCTATGTTCTCTTCTGGTTAAGAAATACAAGTTCAAAGGATAAAAGAGAAGACTTTGGAAATGGGATCCTATTGAACTACTATAAAACTTATGCATTAGCATATCTGGAGACCTGGTTTTAAACACAAAGGTCCACAGCTAGGCAACCCCTCCATCCTGTGCAAACTGAGATTGTCATTATATGTCCTCTGGCCGCTTTTGTGTACACTGGCCAAATATACAAGACCCAAAGGGTGAAAGGGGGGTTATGGAGGCATTGAAAAAGCTGAGCTATATCAACTGGATGAGGGGAAATGAGATACTTAGATTATCTTAACTGTAGGATTACAATGAAATATAAATTCAATTTAATTTAATCTCTAGTTCTTTATAACAGTTAATAGCAGGGTAAATTTTTGCAATTATTTCAGGTCAGGCTAAAGAGTCTGGTAGGAGGAATACAGAACAAAAATAGTATTGAACCATTCAGGGTGGAGATGGGAAAGATTCAAAGATAATTAAAGCACAAAAATGCATCTCTTTTTTTCAATCCAGTTCTTCATTTATCTGGCCAAAATAGAGACAAAAGGTGATCCAAATGTAAGACAGGTATGCATAAATACTAAATGTGATGTTGCTTCACTGTTGCACATTTCGAATAAGACAGGACTGAAAAGTGAAAATATTACACTGTCTTGCTGGTGGAAAAGTGAGGGAAGCAGGTATCAATGATTAAGTTATTGTAATTATAGTACTAAAAAACAAAATTAAGCTACATAAATAACCAAGAATGAGTTAAAAAAAATAAAAAGACTACAGGAATACACAATTCAGTTATTTTCCTAAAAACAACAGTACTACTACATTCTTTTATAATGACCATATAGTAAAATCTTGTTAAAAATCTAGTAAGTGTTTAAAATCAGGGTGAAAACTTCACATTTATAGCATCTCTACCTCTTTTTTATTTTTTGGTCTTTTACTTTTTGACACAGGGTCTCGCTATGTAGTTTAGGCTGGCCTGGAACTCACTATGTAGTCCAAACTGCCCTTGAATTTGCAGTAATACTCCTGCCTCAGCTTCCCAAATGCTGGGATTACAGGTGTGCACTACCACACCCTAAAGATGTGTCTACTTCTTTAGACACATCTTTTTAACTGTTAAAAGTTTAACATTTTTATTTTTGAAACAAATGAGTTGCAAAAACTAGGTATTAATTCTGTGGAATTTTCCTTCCTTTTGTCTCTTCCTATTTAAAGGGAGGAGGTTTGATTTTTGCTTTTTAATTAAAGTCTAAATAGAAACACTTTTTTAAAATCAATCCTCAATGTTTGAGATTCTTAGTTATATACATACATGGGTTATCAATACGATTTTGTAGAGACAGAAATGCTACACCAACATCTTGAAATACTTTTTTCTCCACTAAAGATATGTTTAAAGTGCAAAGTTCTGTACCTCCACAATACTGTACAGTATGTTTCTCAAAAGTTTAGTGGTGGAAAATAGCAGCTTCAATCTTAAGAACTCATATTAGAAAAATCACAAAAGAGAAGGGGTCACTGACTGAAAGGTATTACAAACTCTATTTGAAAGATGACTGGTCTTTCAAGTCAAGAGATTCTGAACTTGCGAGTGAATGCTAGTTCATGTTGACTCTTTTCAACATACTTTGTAATGCAGAGTTTTTTTTTTTTTTAAACAAGCTTTTTACCTGAAACTAATAGGTAGCATTTGTTAATTAGGATAGTATCAGGGCCCTGCTGGAAGACAGAAAGTACCCTAGATACTCAAATAGCAATAATGAAATATAAAGAATTGTTAGACAAGTAAAAGAACTGCAAATTAGACAAATGAAAAGACAAGAATGGCTTTTTTCCATTTGGTAGCTAAATAAAAATAATAGCAATAAGTACTACTATAATCTGATTAAATTCTCCTGGTCTAGAAAGAAAATTTCCTAAAAGTTCATACTTTTAGTATGTACAGTGATGATGAACGTTTTAGTGACCGAGTGCCCAAACTGTAACCCAAAACCCACTTATTTATGGCAAAGTGCCAACACTGCAATTAAACCTGAACACTGAGGTTTTAGTTTAGAAAAAAACAACTCCTATGTTAACATCTTTTGTCTTAAAAGAAAAACACAGTAACAAAGCTTTCAGTGATACAAACAGCTTTTTATTGGAAGGTAAACATTTGCATTTGGTGGGCTGTTACCTGATGCTCAGCTGCTGGGGTAATGCTGGGGCAACGACTTGAGTGTGCCTACCTGCCCACCATGCCATGTGGGCCACAGGCTTGCCACCACTGCCCTAAAATGAGCTCTTTTTCTTGCAAAGGAAATATTTGAGCTCAAAGCACTAAATGTAGATCTAGATATTAAAGTAAGATACCACAGCATTATTATGTACATAGGTAAATATCTGCTGGAAAACATCCGTCTCAAATATACCAAAACCAAAACCAAAACCCTCAGTCATTATTTTAGATTGTCTAATACAATTCTGATAGTTCCTTTAATATATTAAACATGATATGAAAGTTATAAAGTACTGAGATAAATCAAGCTAGGAATACAATTTTTAAAAAAGCAACTAAAGAGAATATACTTCAACTTTCTCTTTATTCTGTTATCTCAAGTATAAAAATTCTCCTTTGTCAATCTACAGCTGCAAATATTTATGCACAGTTTTCTGTAAAAGAAAGACACTGGAAACAAAATAAGGAAGCAAACAAACAAAAAACAAACTGAAAACATCTGAGGTCCTAAAACAAATCCCAACTTAGATTTTCCTTTGATCTGGAATACCTCTGGGTCCTGGACATTTAGAGTAAATCATTCTACTAGAGCTGTGTATTTCCTACTATCAACCAGGAAAATACCAGATCATAAAGTTTATAATATGGTCTGTAGAATAGTCATCTGTCTAAAATTCAGCAAGTTACATTTTAGTCTGTGCTAAAAAACATCATTTATATATATTTTTAGACAAGCTAAGAGTGACACACGGTAAGTAACAGCGCATAGATCAGGACCTTTCCAGTAGTCAAAAAAAACGAAAGGCTAACAGACCTATAGCTGCTTCTTACTCAAATTCATGAAGCTTTCAACCTTTTCATTTTTGGTTTGATTTTTTTTGAGACAGGGTCTCCTTCTGTAGTCCAGGCTGGCATTGAACTCACTATGTAGCCCAGGCTGGCCTCAAACTCCCATCGATCCTCCTGAGCGCTGGGATGGCTGGCTTGAGCCACCACACCCTGCTCTCAATTTATTTTTCTCCAAAACATGCAATAATATTTATCACTGGTATATAATATGCTTAGTGACAGAAATGAATTCAAGTTCAACAAAAGTTAATTTATCAATTTGAACAATTAAAATTTACCCAGATGGAACTTATCTTTAAGGCTACAACACTGGCCTATTCTTACAGAAATGATATTTTAAATCTGTAATCGCTACTAATGTACATTTTGTAACTCAAGAACATAAGAGATTGATAAAATTTAGAAAAAACGTAGTTAAGAGTAATTTTTAAAATGTCCTTTTGTTATAGTATGTGAAAGTAATAATGCAAACAAAACAAAACAAAACAAAAACAAAACCCTCTGCTTGTAAAATCGAGATTGGAACATGAAATTCAAGTATGAAAGGTACAAAAGAACCAAAGGCAGAGAGGAAAAAGATGACTTTTGAAAGAGGAAACAAAGACTTTGAAAATCTACCCAATAGTTACTTATGGGGTTCCTACTGTGTATTAGCCTTGGATGAAGATTCCCTTGGAAGCTCACAGGTTGTGTGGAGGAGGTGGATGCCAATTATCACAATAAAGCAGGATAAGTATGTACAAGTTGTCGTGGCAGAACTGAACTCATTCCTACTTTCTCTGACAATGACATCTGAACCAGACCTTGACAGAAAACCTGCACTATCTTTCAAACTGAGAGGTCACTGCAGGCATAAGAAAACCACGGATCTGTGAGGTGTCTAAAAGAGGAAAAAAAAAGATGTTTAGGCTGTGAGATCAGAGTTTAAAAAAACAAAAACAAAAAAACAAAGAAACAAACAAACAAAAAAAAGATAGGCAACAAAAAAATAGGCCTAGGTCACATTCTGAAGTTTTATACATATGAACTTTAGAAAATTAATTCTTGGCTAGAAAAAGAATAGGAAAACTCTTGGTTAGTAGTGTGAAGATGAATTAGTGTTTCTAAATTGTTTAACACAGGTTCTCCCCTGGAAAATGCTTTCTTACTTCATCTTCTGTATATCCCCACCATCAAAGCAGCTCAGAAAGGTGGACTCTAGCATAATGGCATGAGACAAACTAACCAGATCCTAATCCTACCTCAGTCACCCACTACTTTGAATGTCCTTATGCAACATAGTTAACCTCTCCAGCCTTACCTTAAAAATGTAAACAATACTGTAATTCACTGGATCTAAGACCACTGATTATAAGATACGTCATTACTTTGTCATAGTTAAAAAAAAAAAAGTTACCAACTAAACTTTGATATGTAAGCAAAATTTTAATGACCTACCCTGATCACAGATGGTAACTATATCAACCCCACAGAATGGGTGGAAAGCACCAGGAGTTAAAATATGTAAAACCCTTAGTGTAACATTAGTGCCTGACATACCACAGGCGGCCAAAGTTAGCACACGGCATTTTTAAGTTTGACTTTCTGTGTGTGGTGTATAGTCTGTAGAGAAAGAGATACTAAATGTGTGTATCCAAAGTGTACTCACTCACTGTACCTTGCCTGAGGCGTACATATATCCACATGCAAGATCCCAGCACAAAGCCCCACTCACTTTCACGGAATATATAATGTCCTTTCTTGTTCTAAAGATTTACAGTGTGGTTCAGGTGTACGTCTATCTTAGCGTGAAGGGCCATGCACCTGGCATTGCTTGACACCGCCAAAGCACGAGGATGGCGAAAATGTTCCTAGGAAGCTGTCTGTTTTTCCCAAGCAGTCTCTGGCTCAAGTTTTTGCCACTCAGTGTGGGCAAGTACACATACCAGGTGTGAGGCTTCACACTCCAGGCACAGAAGTACCTACTGAAACCGATGACTCGCTTCTGGAGGAGGTTCTACAAACAATCCCAGATTGCTATGCTGACTCATAAGGTCCCATCTGACACTCTCTTCTCCCCACTGGTGACAGATCTTGGTAAGATGCAACACATAATCTAAATATAAAAATTAGTATTCTAAATATAATCTAAATATAAAATTTGATATTAGCTTATCAAAAGATAAAAAGCACAGTCATAACAAGAAAGAAGACAAGTTTACCTTTACCTTTAGGACAACAGCACTGCAGTTATAAAACTCATCCCTAACATCACAAAGTTGGGTTAGATTACCGTGTCTCACACCTAACTAGCATAAAATGCTTAACAGTAGTTAAAGGAAATATTAGTCAAAATTGACACCAATCAGTGCATCAACACTGCTAGTTATCTTTTGCATATGAAAGTGCTGGATTTCTATTGCAGTGGCTGCAGAGCAACCAAAGCCCTGCCAGGTCAAATGGCTGTGAATCTGGAGGAGGTTGGAGGAGAGAGGCCAAAAGAATATAACAAAACAAAACAAAACAAAACAAAAACCCTATCTTTTTAGATCAATTTAGTATATTTATATTTTGGGCTGTTCATCCAGTATGGTACTAAAGCGTAAGGTTTTTAACACTCAAGAGTTGGAGGAAACAGAGACAAATCGATCAAAATGTCCTACACTTTGAAAGATCTGGATTAGAAGAAACTCTGATTCTAGTATCCATTTACTGGATATTCTGCCAAAGTGGGTGTGGAGTTCAATGGACACAGAGATATGTGCACCTGTTCATTACACATTAGGTCTTCACTAATTAATCTCACAGTCACCAAGAGCTGTCCAGATAATGGCTTTGATACTACTGAGAGCCAAAAATAAAAAAGCCTATCATTATTAGTTTCCTCCACCTGTCAGCCTCTCCTCTGGTGGCGTTTTTACACAGGAGGGAAAAAAAGAAATCTGTCAACAAGGACAAGTAAATATCCCTTAATTGCCGAAAGATAACTCATTCTGAACTAAAGAGGTCATCCTTTGGCCTGGCCTCTGCGCCAATTCGCAAACCCACACTGAAGGCCTGCTCCCCAGCTGCTCACACCTTGCTCTCCCTGCGCGCCTCTACTCTGTCGATTCAACTTTCAGAAATCAGCCCTGGGGCCTCACTTTGTTTCTAACAAGTGTGTAGCCCAAAGCCTCGGGACTGTGTGAATCCAGGCGGAGGGGCGGTGGCCGCGGCGTCTGCGGCCGGGCCGGGAACGAGGGCCGCCTTGCCGCTGTCCAACAGCGGCCCGCCGTCGCAGTCCCGGGCCGGAGCCCGCTGCCGGGGCGGCGGGGGCGGCGGGGCGGCCTCGGCTTCGCGCCCGGCCGCCCGCCCCGAGCTCGGGCCGCGCGGCCCCACACCGTCCCTCGGGCGGGCGGGCGCGGCTCGGCGGCCCCGCGAGGGCGCAGGCGGGTCCGGGGCCACGCGCCCGGGCGCTCCGCCGCGCGGGGACACTGGGGGCACGTGGGCCGCCGCCTCCGCGGGCCGGGCGGGCCGGGCGGGCCGGGCGGAGGCCGCGGCGTGGGCGTGTGTCGGGCGAGGGGGCGGCCTCCCGTCGCCGCGTCGCCGCCTCCCCGGCCGGCCCGGGCAGGGGGAGGACCGCTCACCTCGGTAGCGGCGGGAGGCGAGGTGGCAGGCGGCGAGCAGCGCCACGGCCGCCAGCGCCAGCACCTTGGCGCTCCTCACGCTGAAGTAGTGGTTGATCTCCCGCTTGCCCAGGTTGTAGGCCAGAGCCGCCATCTTGGTTCCTCCATGACAACAGCGCGCGGCGGCGCGGGCGAGGGGCGCCGCGCAGGGGCAGCACTGGGGCCGCCCGCCGCCGCCTGCCGGGGCGCCCGACCCCGCCGCCCCGGCGCCCCGGGCCTCCGCTCGGCCCTGCTCGGCCTCGCCCGCGCCCCGCCGCCGCTGCTCGGCCGTGCCGGGTCCCCGGGCGCCCCGGACGCCTGTCTCCTCCCCTTCCTCCTCCTCCTCCTCCTCCGGAGCGGCCGGCCGTAGTAGCGGCTGCGCCTGCGAGGGGGCTCCGGGCGCCGGCGGCTGCTCCGGGGTCGCTGGCCCGGGCCGGTCCCCCGCGGTCACCGGATCGCGCGCGGCAGGCGGCGGCGACATGGGCACGGAGAGGGCGCCGGCGAGCCCGGGCCGCCTGCTGGCTGCCTGGCCGCCACCTGGGCCCGGGTCGGGCAGTGGAGCTACAGTTCCGGGAGCGAGGCACACATCGCCGCGTCCCTCCTTCCCTGGCACACCCTGCTGTGGACTTTCTACTCCCCGAACCCGCCCCGCGTCCTGGGGGCTCAGTGCGAGCGACCTGTCTGGCCGGTCTGGCCGCGTCCAGGCACCGGCCAGGTGCTGGCCTTGCCCCCGACCCGCGGGAGGGGCTCCGCTCACCGTCTGGGCCCTTTGCCCTCGACCCCACCCCCACGCCAAAGTGTGCTGTTTGCCCTGTTCTGAGGGGCACCAAAGTACAGGGTAGAAAGTACGGAATGAGCCGAACCCAGTGTAGGTGTAGGTGAAAAAGACCTTGATTCTCATTTGTATTGTCACAAAAGTTGGCTAGGATACGCAGAAAAAAGAAAAAAAGAAAAAAAAGTGTGCTTATGAGGGTCATTCTTGCCCCTAAAATTGGTATATGTTTTGCAACTGTCAATAAAGCAGCTCTCCTTTACTCCTTTTATATCCCAAAGAAGTATATTTCATCTTCCTGGTGATGCCTTTCAAATGGGAATGAGTTATTATTTACATTGCTTGCGGTTGAGATGGTTATCCACAAGGCCTGCAGTCTTCAGAATGAGTCATTGGTTTGCTGGAGGTGCTGTTAGGCATTTTTTAGAGCTTTCAGCCATTCCTCTACGTGCCTATAGGCCCCTCTCAAAAGTATAGGATGTACTATATGAAGGGACTGGAGAGATCTTGTCTAGTGTTCCCTTCTTTTCATTCAAGAACATTTCTTACTGTATTTTCAGCCATGGACTTCATATCTTCAAAGATTTTGTCACTTAAATGAAATCACATATATCACTGTCATGGATGTAATGCTAATAAGCAATAAAGTTAAATAAGTGTACAAACACTTAGATACTGCTCCTTGCAAATGGGCGCTTAATTTTGGCTGTCATTCTTCTGATCTTAGGTTGATCACATGCTGGCAGTATTAAATCAGATATTGTAAAAACCAGATAAGTAACTCTGCTAACAATATATGGTCTGCCAATCACGTCCTAGACATTTCTATGATGTCATCAACAGCAAATTAGAATTTCTGCTCAAACTTCAGTAACCAGTGTTAGCCCACAGGGTTGATTTACTGCCTGCCAAAAGTAAAGAAACTTGACATTTTATTTAATTGCAATTTCCAGAAGGCTTTCTGAGATACTGTAAATAGGTCGTGAACCTCTTTTTTGTCCTTTCCTCTAGTTTAAAGGTAATCCCTCTACCTCTGTTCTGAATCCCACCCACCCCCATCTTGGGGTGTTGATGCCTCCATCAGTTGTCCCCACTTACGTTACTTTACTCTGGTTCCTCTTTAAACTCTCCTTCTCTCCTGGGTGTTTGCCTTCTACCACTAAGTTTCTCTCTTTTTTTTTTTTTTTTTTTGTGGTGCCGGGGATCGAACTCAGGCCCTTGTGCTTGCAAGGCAAGCACTCTAATCACTGAGCTAAATCCCCAGCCCTAAGTTTCTCTTTTTAATAAAAAGCATCCATGGATTCTATTCCTGAGTGTTTACCTCTGCATGTCTTTTCTCCTCTGACAAACATCTAAAAGAAATAGTGTTGACTTTACAGTTTTCACTTGCTCAATTTCCATTCTCTCCTTAGCATACTTCATTGTTCTTCATCGAGGCCCTTTGTTAAATCTAAGGGACACTTTATATTCCTTATTTTTCTGGACCATTTTCTAGCATCTGACACTGCTGACCACTCTACCTAATATTTGATATCTGCCTATCAAGTTTTCTTCCTCTCTAGACCCTTTGTTGTCCCTCCAGCTTGTATTAACCACGGATCTGCTGTCTGCTCACTCTTGGTTATTCCTTAGTAATAGGATCACTTAGCCATTAGTGCCCTTATCACTCTCATGGGATCAGTTATCTTCACACACACACACACACACACACACACACACACACCCCTATCTGGTTCTATCGATCCATATTTATCTCTTCATCTCCATACTTTGTCCACCAGATTTCTCTCCTGGGATCCCTCAGATGCCTACTAGTTATTTCTAGTATAAACTCTTCACCATCCTTCCCCTTTCATCTCTTTTCAAACCTCTGTATAGCCTCATATGCTTCATTTTTTCACCATCACTCTAGCAATCCAAGATTTTGTGTCATGCCTGCCCTCCTCCGACTTCAGATAACTCGTCGCCTCTCTGCCTCCGTTCTTACCTTGGTTGAGGCGTGATTTCTTGCTTGCCTCTCTTATTCCTTAACTCGTCTTCCTCAGGTTTGACTCAAAAATCCAATCGTGCACTCTCCCATCCCTCTGAGAAGAGGGAATTTTCTTAAACCTTAAATCTGATTTATCCTTTGCTGCTAAAAACCAGTGAGTGGCTCCATGCTTGTTTACCTAACCCTAAACTACTCAGAATGTTTACTGATGCTTGGCAAGGTGTGTCACCTCCTAATGATCTGAAAGAGAAGAAGGAGAAAAGGGGCGACCACCTCATTGAAATTCTTTCAGCTGCCTGTTAGTTTAAAAAAAAAAGTTCCTTCCCTCCTGACTCACAGCCATCACTTTCCATCTGTGTTTATGACTGTGTCAACAGCATTCAGTTGTGAACCTGCTCATACAAGTTTCCCTTCCTTATTTCTACCTCCTGTTTGCAAATGCTTTCTCTCTCTCTCTCTCTCCCCTTCCCTCCCCTCACTCCTTCCTCTTTTTTTGTGGTACAGGTATTCAGCCCATGACCTTCACACTAATCCCCCCACCCCTTTGAGTCAAAGTTCTACTAAGTCTCCAAGTTGTCCAGGCTGAGTTTGAATTTGTGATCCTCCTGCCTCAGCCTCCCACCGTGCTAGAATTACTTGTCTTCTCATTTCCCTGCTTGAAAACTTAATGGGTCTCTATTGGAAGAAAATCAGTTCCCAACCCGTCAACGTCAACATGTTTCAGTTTGTCTGTTTGGTGACCTAAATCATCTCCCTTTCTATTCTTAGCTTTTATTTTATCCAATTATGATACACTGTGAGCTAGGAACTTTACACTTCAAAATACTTTCCCCTGTATCCTATGTTCTACTTACCCCCCCATATTCCATATTCTACTTATTCTATTTCGTGTGTGTCTGTGTGTGTATTACTGGGGATTGTACCCAGGGCCTTCCCATGCCCTTTTTTATTTATTTTTATTTTTATTTTGAGACTGAGTTTCTCCTAAGTCACCATGTTGCCCAGGCTGGACTTGGATTTACAATCTTCCTGCTTAAATCTCCCAGAGGTTTAAATCTCTTTGAGCTCGGGATTACAGGTATGTGATACACCTGGTTTATTCTACGTTTGTTTCATTTTTTTTTTAAATTTATTCTACTTACTTAAACCCTTTCTCCTTTTGGGGGGGGGGGGTGCTGGTGATTGAACTCAGGGCCTTGCGCTTGCTCTCTACCACTGAACTAAATCCCCCAACCTTTTCTCCTTTAAAGATTTGCTAGTTTGCCTCTTCCACTGGTTTGTGCCTGTAGCTCCTTATGCAAGTATACATCTCCCCATCTGATTTCTCATTAGCACTTTGTTTCTATTTACGTGTAAGTATACAACCAGCATAGCCCCCCTCTGATCAGAGCAGATATCCTCCTGACTTGTGCATACGTGAATATTGGGACACTATCAGTTCTGTCTTTTGGGTGGTACGTCAATGTATCTTGTAATCTGTTCAATCATTATGTTTATTTTCCTCTTCCTCATTTACTTTCCTCCAGATTGTATGTATTATGGCAAGGGGTCCAGTCCTTTCTGTAATATTGGTAAAGAAAACTTGTGAAAGACACAGAAATGAACAAAAATATTGCTATCTTCCATGGAAAACCAGGCACTCTCCAGATAACTCTATGGGGCCTCTGTACCTTTTGTTGTTTTGAATTGTTTTATGTTGTAAATTGTATAATACTTATAGTAATGCAAATGATTTTTGTCCATAGAAATGCAAATTTTTGTCTCATTTGGGACTCAGTTAATTATTGTTCTGTGAATACTGAACAGATTTAAAATTTTACAACTACAGCATTAAGCAAAGTTATTTCACCATCCCTGCTGACCCTTATATTTGTGGTTTTTTAAATTTTCCTTTGAACCAGCTGTAATGTCTTACTGGTTGCCTTACATAATTAATGGATTTGGTAAAAGCTTTGACACATGTTCATTTTACACCTGATTGAAAATCATAATTATATCTTCTTTTAAAAATTAGCTTTTAGCACATGGCTATGCCTCAAATTTAGTAAATATTAACATTTCTTAATTTCAGATTAAAGATCATTTAAGGAAGAACACTACAGAAAACTGAAACACTTTTCTCAGAGTTTTTAAGATTGTGGTAGAAAATATTTTTGAAACTGAATTTTTGGTTATCTAAATGGGGACAATTTGCTCTAGAAAACTGAAAACGGCTTATTTTCATCACAATGATGTGAACATCAGCCTTTAGATCCTTTGATCAACTCAAGTGTGCCTCAAACCAAATAACCAATTTGTATTTACTCAACTACTTAAAAACTGATACAAAAGAATAAACAAATTCTAAAGTCTCAATGAATTATTTTATCTTCATAGTTTCTTTAAATCTGGAAGTTATCATCTTGTAATAAAATGATGCAAAAATCTCAATAGTCATTCAGTAGTTGTAAAAAGGAAAAACTTTAAATATCATGTGTTTTAATGTAAGAAACACATCTCAAATTCACCTGTACTCACAGGTGTTGAGTTTGTCTTTAGATTGCTTATAGTCACTGGAGATTAGGGCTCTGGTTCTTTTTGCCCAAATTTCTTCTTATCCCAAGTGTATTCTGTTTTCCCCACTTGCTTAGCTTCTCTGCTCTCGTTTCCTTTGCTATCAGTTGTGTTTCTAAATATTTGTACTTGTAGGAAAACTCTTCATTCCCCACACTGGTGGCCTCTGTTGAAATAGCTTGGGCACAGGTGGAAGCACAGGGGACGAGAGAAAAGTGGACAGATTGGAGGCAAATTGTAGAAGGAAAATTGACAAAATGTGAGAGGAGAGAATAGGGTGACTTCTGGTTCTGGCTTGAGAAGCGATTTAAGAAACACTGGGGAAGGAACAAACTTAGGAGAGATTATTGCAATTTTTTTTTTCATTTTGTTCTTGTTTACATCGTGGTATGTTTAAAAGTTAAAACTCAAAAAATACTAAATTTTCTCTGCTTTGCCCACCACCCCGCATACACTTTAGCCCAGGATAGAAATTTGAAAAGTTCATCTACTCCATTTCTAGCTTACACTTTTTCAGGTGAAACCACCACTTTCCCTCAAGGGGGAGAAAAGAATGGTAGTGAGACAATTACTTTGCCTTGAGTCTTCCTCAAAGGCAAAAAAGGATCTCTCTCCTTTCCGTGAAACTGTTGGTTTAGATCAGCCGGAAATTCACAGTTCACTGCCTTTTAAAAGCCTTGCTGTCCCTTAGGGAACATGAATATGAATATCTCCCATTGTTTCTGGAGTGAAGGATGTTAACCGTTGAGGAGAGCACAGTGGGGCCATTGAAAAGGGAAAGGGACATGCTAAATGACTTGCCTGGTTTCACAGCCTCAAGGCCCGAGTGGCACCGACATTTTCATTAAGCAGGTTAAGGAAAAACAGTGGCGGTTGATTAACTTAGAGGTATTTCAGCTGAAATGGTCAAAACTGCCCTCGGCCCCAGGTAGGTCTAATGCTGTTAGCCGAGCCTTGGCCTTCCACTCTATACTACATCGCCTTTGAATGCGCGTAAACAAATTAGGCTGCTTTCGTGGAAGGCTGTGTGGCTCACGGGGATGTGTGAAAATGTGTTAAGTAATGTCCATAAAGCACTTTAAACGATTTATTCTTTAGCCAGTTTTTCCTAAGGGATATTTGTCTCACACACTTCTCATTGCCGTGCAGCTAGATGATGAAGAGCAATCTTCAGCTAAACACTTAGTGGGTTGAAGAGATGACTCATAAATCTTTTACTCCCTAAACACAGAAAATACACTTACATTCCTCATCATGAAATTCTGCTTTTCTAACTAGCATATTCTTTTGTGACATTTAGATATCATTTTCAGTTTGCAGGAGTGGCAGGTATAACTCTGTGCTTGTTAGAGAAAAGTTTTTACTACGGGGGTAGAAGAATGTAGTAAAAAGAGCGTAGGTTTTGAAAGAACATTTTGGGATCTGACACCCAGCTGTACCATTTACTAGCTAAACAATGAGGCAAATCATTTTACCTGTTGAACTTCAACTTTCTTACTTATAAAATGAAGATAATAACACCTATCAGTCAAGGTTGTTTTTATGACTAAATGAGTAATGTATAGTTCCTGACATTTAAATGATGCTCAATAAAAACTTCTTTCCTCCTTCAAACTTCCTCATCACTGGTAAACCCGTGAGCAGTTGTTCTTCAGACTTCTCGCACTGCTCTATGCCTGCACATACACATGCTCCCCAGAGACTGAATTCTTAGTTAACAGAGTAGCCAGCCCCAGGAAGATGCATTCCCCTCGTTGGTTAATAATATCTGGTTGAGCCTGTTGAAACAACACAGCATGCAATTAAAGTTCTCACCTTTTGTGAACCCATCTTTTCGTCCTATTTCCAAGTTGTGAATACTTTTGCTCAACAGTCCCATCGTCCTGTTTTGATCACAAATAACCTACTAACCCCTAGAGGGGTTATGGATATTATACTCCCTCCCACACACAGCAAGTTGCATTATGTTTTGGCCTGATTGTTTACGAAACTCTTTAAAAGCTAATCATATGTGCTTCCTCAAACAGTCAGTATTGATTATCAAGGCTGCAGAATTAAATTCTGCCACGTAATTTCATTAAGGAATATTGGATTTGATAATTTAAATGTCTGTATGATTTTTTTCTTCTATCCCAACACTAGGAAATCAAACCATGTAAAATCTGTCCAAGATTTCACCTTCATTATGTGTAGATTCTGGCAAATTCCTTCCTCTTCACGGTTCTCAAATATGTAGAGGTACCTAGCTGGCCAGCAAGGGGTGTTGCTTATCCCCCGTAGGCTTTAACCCTGACACGACTGTGTTGCTTCTTCGGTGAGATAGGTAAGCATTGCTCTTTAATGATGGGCTTTTCCATATCTGGCTAAATGTCATTTGTCCTCAAATGAGTCCAGGTATGACTACTAAAATGGAAGACAGTAAAAATTCTTTATTAGGGTGAAATAGGTAATTTTTAAATAAGAATTTGATTCCTGGTTAGCATGAAGAAAGCTTCTTATTGACCTTGTGCAAGCAACTTTATCTCAACAAAATGTATGAAGACTCAATAAAGATATTTGATTCTAAATTCTAAAGGGGATACTGAGAGTTTGATGTCATTTAAAAAAAAATTTCGTTTGACATTGAGGAATAGAGCATTAGAAATAAATTACACAAAGAGAAAGGGCTTCTGTGCACATCGGAAAGTAGACAACAGATAAATCCTAAATTTATTACCAACCAAATAACTGTAATTAAATATTGCTCATCAATTCTTTAGTTTATCGATTGATTGTAGTGCTAGGGATCAACTCCAGGTCTTACATATGCTAGGCAAGTGCTCTACCAGTGAGCTGCATCTCTAGCCCTTTATACTTTTTACTTTAAGACAGTCTTTCTAAACTGCCCAGGGTGGCCTTGAACTTGTCCTCTCAAGTGGCCAGGATTACAGACATGAGCCACAGAACCTGGGTATGTATTTATTTCTTAGTCTTCTTTGTCCTGGGTCATCAGACTGCTTTATGAGGTCATCTGCTTCTGTACTAAATCCTAGAAATCCCAACTGAGCTCCCATTATACATCTGAGAGTTGTGCAAACAATTTTGCCTTTATGCTCTGAAGTTGCTACTCATGGATTTAGTCCTTGAAATACTAGTACCTAATGCAGACCTTTCCATGAAGTTCTGAGGTTGACTTTTTTTTTTTACCCAAGAACATGTATTGGTGCATTGTATACATAATGATCATAATCAACATGGTTATTTTGTACCTGTACATGACGTATCTTGGTTCACCCCCTTCCCCTCTCCTCCCTTCCATTCACCCACCCCTCCCTATTTGCAACAAGTTTATTTACATTTTTCCATTTTTTCACTTTCATCTTATTTTTCTTTTAACCTCCCTTCTTTATCCCCCTTTTCCCCATCTAGTTCTCCTCTCTTTTGAATACTATCTTTTTTTTAACATAATATCTATAATAGGTTGACTTTTTTCTGAAGACAAAAATTTTAGTCCACAAACCTTTTGGCAAGCGTTGGAAGATAACAGAAATCTCTTGTCGATGAGAATACACGATGATAGCTCATTTACCAGGTAACCAACAATGTCAAAGATAAAGACAGTCAGCTTCTACATTGTAGTGTGGCACATAATTCTTTAATGAGAATTTGATCGAAGTATGATGGACCATGAGAGCACAGACACATCTCCAGGACCTTCTGGTTCATTTTATAATGGGTACTATCTCAGAAACATGCACATAGGTTGTATTTTATCTATAAAATATATCCTTTAATTTGACCACTCTTTGACCAGTTCTCACAATCGTATTGAGCTAATTTAAAAAAAAAATGTCAAGAATAACAAGTATTTTTGGCATCACTTCTTTCATAAGGCAAAGGAACAAATTTTCTAGAGGGCTTATGGAAAACTTAAAAGATAGTTTTATGTGTAAAGGAAATCCAGAGTTTTTCTGAATCAAAGACACACTTGTGGGAAAGAAAAATCAAGTCATCAGAGAACTTCGGGTCATCTATTAAGACAGGACCAGAGGGGCCCGAGAAACAATAAATCCATGCCTATTAACATAAAATACCATATTTTAAGTAACAAGAAGGTCCACATAAGAAAGAAGCTTTAACTATTTTGGAAATGAGGAACTTTAAATTTTTGTTTCTTTATAACCAAAGGCTTGACAAAGCCAACAGAAACTACAGAAAACTGTTCTGATGGTGATATGGAATTCCTGCCACGTAGGTAGATCAAATAAAATGTAAAAGAATAACCTTTTACTACCCCTTTTTAAGAGAAAGCCAAATAGTTGAAGATAAGCTGTCTTTAATATAGAGAAAAACAAATCTGGTTTTATATTCTTATAATAGCAAAAAGGATTCATGAGCTTTCTGACCTGTTTTGAAAATTATCTAATAAATAAACTCATCAAAATGGAATGAATTTTGTCAAAAATTGAGTGCATTTTCTTGTTTCTTTTCCAAATTATCTGCAGTTGAGGCAAATAAATTTTTTCCCACATGCCTATAACTTTCTATATGTACAAAAATTTGTCTTACACAATCCTTTTTATATTCTAGGAGAACCAGATCTTTGGCTTTAAGATAGAAGTATTCTCTTTTCTTTGAAAACAAAAGTACACTCATGATCTTGCATTCATATGCCTACCTTTTTGTTGTGCTTGCTTCAATGCAGTCTTTGATTACCTATATTAATTGTGACTTCTAGCCAAATTATCAAGTTTCTTTTTGTTGTTATTACTTTGTTTTTTGAGACAGGTCTTGCCATGTAGTCGAGGTTGGCCTTGAACTCTTTATGTCACCTAGGCTGACCTCAAACTCGCAATCCTGTTATTTCAGGTTACTACTGAAACCTGCAAGCGTATAGCACCACAGATCAAATTTGCTAACTTCTACTTCATAGAGGAAACTGGTAGAGAGTAGAAGTATTTGTCATATACAACTTAGTAAAGTAGAATAACTCATTAATATACTTATATTTGAGTTATACATATCCATTTTTTGATCTTTTAAAATTTGTAAACACATTCGTTAACATGACTAATAGATGCATTGGCTATAAGAAACAAAAGTGTATATGCTGAAAATATATCGAGTGATCAAATTGCAATATTCTATTTTACTGTAGTTATCAAGTGCAAGTTTATCTAGTAAACAGCTTAAGAATAGTCCAAGGTTCATTCAGACCACAAAGATACTATCTCTGGAAACCCTCATCCCCTGAATAATGCTGTAAATGCCTTCAAAATTGTCTACATTTCCCATTCTCCCTCTTGCCTCTAGAAAAAGGGTTATAAATGTTCTTTATGTTAAATAAATGGGTAACTCCTGTGGTTTTCTCCCCTGCTGTGGGGAAATTGCGCTAATAAATTTGTGTACCTTTTTGCCAAACAAACATAGTCCAAAATTTTAGAGTTAAATAAGGATCTTGATTCAGTTGCCAAAGCACAGCTTGGAAAATCAGTACGGTACCACAATTCAAGAATTTAGACCATTTTTTTTTCCACAAAGCTCAATGATTTGGACTAAGAAGTGAGAAATGTATCATTTCTTTTTTTTTACTTTCTTTTTATGTTTTTAAAACCCTGGATCAATTTGACTTAACTATTGTTCTAAGAAAGTCTTGTCCAGGAATCTAAAGGTGTAAACCAAAAAATAACTTCCCTATTTACTTCAGGAAATTCCTGAAAGATGATTTATCCACATAGTTTGTTCGTTTAGCCAGACAGCGTTCCTATCAGGATAATAGCCAGCTTATCTAGAAAATAGTTTATTTAAAAATAAAATTACCTATCAAGACTCATGTCAGGGAGCTGGCCTTCCTGTGTCTCAACTTTCGTGTCATAGGCTGTCGATCTTGACAAAGCCGCCTTAACCACTAAAATCCAGATCTCCACGACCTGTAAGTATTGTCCTTTCACCTTATTTTGAGACACTACTACTAGACTCTGTCCTTACTGTAGTGGGTCTTAGGTTTGATCCACCAGCAAAATTCGTAATGTTTGCTGCTGTAAGTTGAGAAGTGTGTGGTGATAGTGTTATGTGGCGATGGGAAACCAGTTCAAGTACACTGGTAACTGCCCCCCACCAAGTGTTGTAGAGCTGTTTTCACCCCAAGATTTCTTGTAAAGCCTAATCTGTGAAAGATTCATCTCCACAGTGAGAACTTGTGTTTTTATTGAAACCTGCTTCTGATCTTTCCATAAGAATTTTTAAGCCTAGCTTTAGATGTTCAATTTCTTTATTTCCTGAGAAATTTGTGAACACTTGTTGTTTATACAAGTACTTATTTTCCTCTATGAAACAATTAGAGTGCAACTAAATGTGAGAGTCTTTATAATTTAATTTGTTTATATGCTTCAGAATTTGAAAAATGTCAAACTCCTACAATGAGAGGTGAAGGTTTTTTGAGATTAAAGATACATACAGTCTTACTGAGAACTTGCAGTTTCTGTTCTACAAATTTATATAAGTCAGCAGTAAATGAGGCACCATAAAAATCATTTGGGCAGGTCTCAAAGAGCTGTTTATTTTCAGGGAACATAAAAACCTTTCTTGATTGGGTTGTGCTCAAACATACTGTAAAAGACAAACAAAAACTAGACTAACCAGATTTTTTTCAACATATCTCATCTAAAAGATACTGATCCCTGCTGGGGATTTAGCTCACTGGTTAGAGTGCCAAGTACAAGGCTCTGAGTTCGACCCCAGCACCAAAAAAAAAAAAAAAAAAAAAAAAAAAAAATCAGATTCCCAAATACTACTGTCACCAATCTGGATAACATTTTGGCTGTGTACAACCAGAGTCAGATAATACCTGAGATACTTCTTAACTATGAAATCAGTATTGTCTCAGTGGTGAGATATACTCACCTTTCCCCGGGTCCAACCATGAACTTACAAAAAGCACGTATATTTCCATACTTAAGAGCCAGAGACAAAGAAACAAAAGCTCCCCAGAATATCTAGTATACTTGGCATACTCACAGAACGACTTATGCGTGTTTAGCAGCCAAGCATTGGCTTAGGGGTTTAGCTCAGTGGTAGAACACCTGCCTAGTATCCAAGAATTTACATGGGAAGTAGGTTGACCAAAAGACAGTATTTAGGAATGTGGTTTTGTAAATTCCTAATCATTTGGTGGTGTCTTTCTGGTGACCTTGAATATTAAGGAGAGACAGTGTGTAAGTGTTGAATATGTTAAGGTAATTCTTCTTAAAAAGGTAAAATCATGGCTGAAGTTGTGGCTCAGTGGTAGAGCAACATCCTCAGCATGGACAAGTCCCTTGGTTCTATCCCCAGGATCAAAAGAAAAACGTAAAATCATTACTTTTATACTAATTTAAAGATAAACCTGTGTTACAGACTTAATCTAATTCAAGAAGACGCAGTGAAATACAAGTTCAACAGAAATAGATTTATTTATTTATTTATTTATTTATTACCAGCTATTGGCCTCAGGGTTTATTAGGGGCCAGTCGACTGGTTCTCAGTTCAATGTACCTCCCACTTGCTTAGTGGGCTTTCTTTTTTTTTAATTTTAATTTTTTTTTTTGATTTGTACTTTTGGTTAGTCCAGGTTTGTAGTACATAACGATTACATTCCTCATGAGGAATTGATACATATATATAATATCTCAATCCTTATTCCATCCCCTTCCCCTGCCTCTCCTTTCTTCATCTCTTGGTCCCCCTCCAGTTTGCAAAAGATCTATTTCCCTGTTTTCTATTATCTGTTTTTTATTTTGCTCTTTGTTTATGTTTCAAGTTTCTCATGAGAGAAACTGTACTATATTTAAGCTCATGTGTCTGATTTATCTCACTTAACATTATGGTTTCAAGGCACATACATTTTCCTACAGATGACTCAAGTTTATCTTTCTTTATGGCACAGCAATACTCCATTGTATATAAATACCACACTTTTTAATCTGTTCATCTGTTGGTGGACATATAGTTTGCTTCCATGATTTAGCTCTTATGAATTATGCTGATATAAACATGGGTATGCATGTACCATTGTGATGTGATGTCTTTAACTCTTTCAGGAAGATAAGTAGAAGGGGAATACCTGGGTCTGATAGAATTTCTAGTTTTAGTTTTTTGAGGAATCTCCATACTGATTTCCATAAGGTTGTACTAGTTTACATTCCCACCAACAATGTAGAAGTGTTTCTTTTCCCTGCTGCCTCATCAGCATTTGTTATTTGATTTCTTGATGATGGCCATTCTTTCTGGAGTAAGATGGAATCTCAGTGTTGTTTTAGTTTATATTTCTTAAATGGCTAGGGATGTTGAGCCTTTTTTCATGTATTTATTGATCATTTGTACTTCTGATAAGTGGCTACTTATTTCAGTTACCCATTGTCTGAATGGGTCTTTTGTTGGGGGGGGGCGGGTTCTCAATTTTTTGAGTTCTTTATATATTCTAGATATTAGTCCTTCATGGAATAGCTGACAATTTTTTCCCCATTCTGTAGGTTGTCTCTTCACTGTTCAACAGATAAATTTTAAAAATTAGAAATCAGGAATTTTTTTTTTAAATGTGTGAATGAAGGTAAAACTGGCCTCATGTGACCAGTTAAAAAGTGAGGAATCTGTTTTGATGTACTTGATCAGGAAGAATTCATGAATCCACAAAAACAATTTAGAAGGGAATTTTAGAAGGGAATGTCCTAAAGTGAACAATGGGTGATATACTCCTCGATATCCTTTTTCCATAGTTTCAGTTTGGTAGATGAATATTCTGAGATTTACAAAAGGTGGGAAAAGGAATTGAGAAAATTTTATCTTATTTCTGAAAGCTTTGGTGAAAAGACAGTTATGTTGCCAGGGATCTTTTTCATATTAAAGATAAAACATCAGATTTTATTTTTTTTTTGATGGCACTGGAGATTGAGCTCAGGGCTTTGGCACTAAGTGATATCCTTAGCCCTTTTTAAAAATTTATAAATTTTAAAACAGTTTTCACTAAGTCCCTAAGTAGTTTGAGGTAGGCTCAAATTTGTGATCCTCCTGCCTTAGTCTCCCAAAGTGCTGGAATTACAGGTGTAAACCACCACGCCTGGCTCAGAGTCTTTCTTGATAGCTAAGTTACTGTTTGTTTAGCTTAAGGTCATTTGACGTTAAGTAAATCTATATCAAAGATTACTCTAGTCAATTTGCTGTTCTGGTTTTCCACCATTTCAAAATTCCATCTGAAATTAATATAATCTTTGTTTACTCTAGATATGAGTTACTGCAGATTTTTGTTTCATACTTAAGAAAGAAAACAGGAGGAAAAAGAGGGATGAGGGAGGAAGAAAGGGGAGAGAAGGAGGAAGAAGAGAAATAGAAGGAAGACAGGAGAAAGAAAAACTGAAGACAATTGAAGCAAAGAGAAAATGAAAGGGGGAAGGGAGGGAGGGAGAAAGCAAGGATAGAAGGAAGGAAGAAAGAAGGAAAAGAAAGAAAGAAAAGGAGAAGAAAAACATCAATGATGACTCTGATTCTAGTTCCAGTCTGATCACTAGGGTGCTACAGGAGAATCAGCCTGGTCACTACTCGTAGTCCTGGAATAGCCTTTTTTTTTTTTTTTTTTTTTTTGTGGTGCCGGGGATCAAACTCAGGCCCTTGTGCTTGCAAGGCAAGCACTCTAATCACTGAGCTAAATCCTCAGCCCGGAATAGCCTTTTCTTAGCAAAGAGCTAAGACCAGACAGCCCCTCAAGGCTTGTGATTGCTTTGCTGGTTCTCTCTCATTTCAGGTCAGCTTCCCTGTCTTCATCCTATTTAATGTCTGTTAAAGGGTTCTAGAGAGAAGATGGGGAGAAAGAACTGACTGAAGTAAGTGACAGGCATTTGCTTTCCAATGCGTGGAGCTGGGGAGGTGTCCCCTTTAGAAGTCATGAGAGCATTTGTTAACCCCCAAAGCCAAGTGAGGGGAGGTGGAAGAGAGTGGCCCATACAGACTGGGGGGATCTGCTAGAAAGTGAGACTGAAGTTTCTTTGCTATTCAGTTGTCTGCTCATACATGTGCTTGCAGATCCCCCTTTATGCCATATCAACACAGAGAAAAAAGCGACCCCCCCCAAAAAAAAAGAAAGAAAAAGAGAAAAAAGTCTAAACAAATGCACAGAGGAGAGAGAGGTGGTGACCTGTTTCCACACCTTTGCATGGAGGGATCCTGAGGGTTCCCCAGTTCAAAGAGACACTGATCTGTAGACGGACTCAAGTCAACCTCCCGTACCTCACTCTGGAGGAGTTTGTGGTGTGCCCCTGGGACAGCTGTTGTTAGAAGGTTCAAAAAAGCAAGCCAGAGTTGAGTAGTGTGACAGAGATGGCGCAGGGTCCTCCCATGTACCAGAAGTTGCTGTTAGGAGATCAGAGGAAGCTCAGTGACCAAGACAGAAATGCCAACAGGCAACCAGTTCTGTAAGATTGGGGCTCTTTCCTACTTTGTGTTGTTTTCCACATAGAAGATCTAATACTGGAAGGGATAAAGAAGGGATGTGAAGGAGGACACAGGAAAGTTAGAGCTTGAGAAACAGAGTGGGGCTGAGGTTCAAAGATGAACAGGCCTGGATTTTTAACAACTGAAAGGGACCCAACAGCTTCGAGAGCTGCCCAACTTACGGGTAAGAGGCAGGAAAGGAAAATCACACAGTGCCAGCTTGCAGGCAGTGATGGGAAGAATATGGAATGGTTTCACACGTGCTCCTCCATGGAGGTCCAGCTATAAATAAACTTATTGCAAATAAGTAGGGGTAATTTTGATTAGTGGTCATGCTGTGAAACAAATAGAATAGTGAGTGTAAAGCAGCTCTGAAGATGGGAGCAGCTAGGAGGCTGCTTTGGCTGCAGTGGTCAGTCTAGTGGTGGCTCTCAAGACGAGTGCTGCTTATTACGAGCTCCGGGGCAAGGCAAAGACTGAAAAGACCTGTGCGGGAGAAGTTTGGGTAGTGTTAGGGTTTAGATTGAAAATGTCCCTCAAATCGCTCATGTGTTCAGAGGTGGACCTTTCTAAAGGTGACCAGCTCATGGTTTTTTTTAAAGGTGATCAAACCATTGATCCCAGCAGAATGTGTTGTGAGGAGGTGAGTCATTGAGGGGCGTAACCTGGAGGGGTGCACTTCTGCCCCTCCCTTCTCTGTTGCTTCCTCTTCACCATATTATGGCCAGTTTTCTTCTGCTGCGCCCTTTGACCAGGCCCTTTTTGCCTTGGAGCCAGCCAACTGTGGACTGAACTGTGAATCAAATAAACCTCTCCTCCCTTAAGGTGTGGGTGTCACACAAGTATTGTGTCCCAGCAGTGGAAAAGCTGACCAATACAGTGAGTGAGGTGAGGTAGGCAGAGGGAGAGGAGTCTTCTGAAAAAATGGGCTGAACCAAGTAACAGAAGGCCACGTGTGCTGTGGCAAAATATTTTGATGGCAATTTTTTATTTTTAGTTGTTTAAATATTCTCTTGGCCTTTGCATCCTTGTAGAAGACTCTAGATTAGCTAATCTAATTTTATTTCCTATATCACACATATCATGTAATTCTAAATAATTTTGGTCTAAGTGGCAAGAAACTACTGAGATAGCTCACATCTGTTTTGTTATGATCTCTTTGGTGGTACTGTGTCTAGATAGTTGTCAAAAATTCATTTATGTTATTCTGGTTTTCATCTCACCAAGCTCTTCATACCCAAAGATTAAATCCTTGTCTATCAAATTTATGCACATATTTAGTGCATAATTATAATTGACATCTATGGTCTGAATGGTATATCTGTTTGCTAAAGGATTGAAATAATAAGTCCAAATGTTGTTATAAATAGTTCATGCTAAGCATGCCAAGAGAAAGCCATTCATTTGCTAGCAGATAGAAAACACGTAGAAGATAATGAAAACATGGCAGCTTAAAGTTCTGTCTTTGATACCTATGATTTGAAACCCAGTACAGGAACCCTTTCCTCCCTAGAATTAGCTGGAAACTCCAGAGATAGGAATCTCCACCAGAAGCCGTATGCTTTGACCCTCATTAGAGTCCAGTTCCATAACCATGTTAAAGGAGGCACAGACTGAGTAAAATGTGTGCTCAACTCCCTTGCAGCAATGTTCCTGGTTTCTTCTCTAATATAAACTACAGACCTCTCAACACAATCCTTAAACGTCTACCTGCCACACTTTATACTTATGCAAATAGCCACTCTGAATCCAACATGTTACCTTTCAGTTCATCCTGGAACATTAAGTATTGCAGCTGTCTTACGGAAGAAAAAGACAAATTTTTCTGTTCAGTATGGAAATACCTCCACACAGCTCATGATAAACGAAGGCTTATGAATAGGACATCAGTTATTGCACTCGTCATTATAGGAGTATATTTCCTTGGGTTCTTATGGGAAATTACTTTCTTTGGCACATTCTCAGGAATTATTTCCTGTGTTCCATTAGCTTCGCGGGATGACATTCTAAAATGACGGATGCACTTCTATTGTTTTGTTAGAGTACTGTGCAAGTGCTCTTAACGCTCCTTGTTTGAATGCATATTATATTCTCTTTGAATATTATTTGAGAATATGATTCATAGTTTAGTCTTAATGTTTTTGAAAAAACCACTTAAAGAACAAGAAGGAAGCTTGTTCTGGTAGAAAGTCATGAAGAGCAGAACAGGTAATCCTTGTTCTAGTCCTGACTCAACCACGACATAGCCTGTGGCACATTACTCCAGGTACGGCACCCACTTCTTCATCAATAACTTGTTTTTAAATTCTCCTTTGATTTATCATTTCCAATATCCTGAGATAGTCACTATTAACTAAATATTCACTAGGTGAGTTAAAATCTTGTTGGTGGGACAAAATTTAAGTATGAAAATTAGGGAACATGTATAAGCAAGTGGTAACTCATGTGGTGTACTAGTAAGGAATCCTGGTTGTAAGCAACAGAAGTCCATTGATTCGATTAAGCAGAATGAGGTTGTTTGGAAAAAAGTCAGATGCTCTCAGAACCAGGGAAAGGGACGGGCTTGGGGATGGGAGGACTCCAGGGAGCACTGAAGAGCAGCAGAGTGGGAATACTAGCACCACAGCATGACTGGAGCAGTCTCGGGAGGATTTTGCCATTGTGTCGACATTGCTGCAAGTATCCACCATTCCTTTGGCTCTTGCCTCCATTACTCTCATTTACTGTGTGCAAAAGAGTTATTCGGTAGGCTGAGTTTAGATCACATGTCCACCCTCTGACTGTACTTTGAGACTGCAGCCTGGCGAGGTGGGTCCCTTCAATTATTCTCCAACTACGACCATCCACAAACAGGAAATTATTCTCTATTAGAAAGGGAGAGTGCAGTTAGGATGTAAAATCGCTGATGACAAATGTCTACTGTTATATCAAGTCACAGACTAGAGAAGAGGTTTCACTTCGGAGTTGTTGAGAGACCTTACAAAAGAGGCTGGGTAAGTAGAAATCAAGATGAGCTTAATGAAGGGAATGAAAACTACCATGCCAAAGAAAGAAACAAGCAAACCAAGAAAACTATATCTAAGCTATGTTGAATTTAGTCTGTGGGACTTTAAATATCGTTCTAAATCAGCCACATAGCATCTTTCAGTTCTCAGAGGGGCATTATGGTTGCTCTAATGAAAGAGAATTGTAACTCGTGATACAGTCTATTCCTTAAACCTAGCAAAATTTTATTTTTCATCAGTTTAGTTTCATTTATTTCCAAAGGCTTCCTAAAAATGCACAGTCACACTCCTCAGGACACTGAAGAATTTATGTTTCCTCAGTCTTCTCACTTCCGGAGAGGATAACCATCCCCTACATAATAGAAACAATAAGCACAGCAATATATGTTGAAGCTGAAACAAGACATAACCATGTTTCATTATGGATATCACTTATCATTTGTATAACATTTTTCTTCTCCTTTTCACTAAAATTTTTAGCGATGGACTTGAGTAGGGTGGCTTATCCAGGAACATTGTCTATAGCGCCTACCAAGAGAAGTAGACTTTTCTTTCCACAGGACTAATGGATATACATGACAATAACAATTCCTTGATTAATAGATTTTGGAGGATGCTAATGACCCATAGGACTGCAAAAGACTTCTGTGGCCGATATATTTGAATTAAATTATAATTCTCTTATATCTACCATACAGTTAGAATTAAGGCATTAAGGTATGATTTTCATTTTCACAGAAAAACACCTCAGCTTTAAATGATAGTAACACAAGGAAAAAATGACCCTCTACCTGCCTGTCTTCACATAATTTCAAATAAATGTATAAAACCTACTTCCAATGTAGCATTTTCACGAATATAAATTTAGGGAGTCCAGTGCACCGAGCATGCATATTAGGGACTCAATAAACATCTGTTGACTTAATTCAAAATGTGCCAGCAACCTGATAGAGAAGGGTTTCTTCATTCTAGTCGTCATGAAATTATGTTACTATTGTATGTGATAGTTCTGCAAAGCAGGGATCTCACTTCTCCCCAGAAATGGTTGGAAAAGCAAACAATCCTCTAGATACCACGAGTAAACATGGATAGAATATATTTGAAGTATCCACCTACCTTTATGAATTCACAAATCTGTCTGTTTTCAAATGCTCAAGACAGATAAAATTTGTACAGGAGAAAATTTTATATATCCTTTATAAAAACTGGCAAAAGTCATATGTATGTCTATATATTAAATTGCAAAAAACCTCTAAATCTGAATTATTTTTAAAAACATGTTATCTTTTATGTATTGGCTTGATGTCTTGATGGCAACAGGAAGGCGATGATTATTGACTTTCTCAACTTTAGTTTTTCTGACTGAAAATGACAATTGACATGAGGGGGGCTGAGAAAACAACAAAAGTTCATTTCATTTCCAATTAGATGCGAAGAACCAGTTGCACGTGTGAATGTTTGCGCATAAGGCTGACGGAGATGCCAACAGTTAATGGGCGCGGTGGCTGACTCTGCTGCCCAGGAGCTGGAAAGGGGGAGGGCAGACCCTACTGCGAGCGTTGTGTCGCTGGGGCCGGGTGGCAGCCGGCTTCCCAGACACCCCACAGAACCTGGGAGGGAGTTTTCCTTTGGTGAATTTATGACATCAAGTGATCTAGCGCTGAGGTTGTCCAGGCTTGAAACCCTGAAGTTTTTGTCAACTTGGAAGAACAGATGCATTTCCAACGGACAGGTTTGCGTAAACGAACTCACACAATTGGTGCCTAAAATTGAGGGCCGATTTATTAAGTTTTAATGGGAAATACAATTTTTCCAGAGACCAAAGAACTATAGTCCTATGACAAGTCTGTTCTTCCTGTGTAGATAACTGAGTATAAGTTGTCAAATGATAACCTGAAACTTGGTTGAATGTGAAATCAGAGCAGAGGGAATTGGTTAAGTGATCTTTAATAATGAATGCATCTCAAGACACAGACAAAATTATATTGGCCTGACAACATTACTTCTCATGTTTGCGCCTCTTTTTATTAGTCACATGTACTAAGTTTGACTATTTAAGGTCCTTCTGGCATCTTAGGAAAAGTTGTATCCTTCATGTACTGATTACAGGAGAATTTTAACTTTTGTTTTAACTGGGTATCATTTATAAAATAAAGTATACATTAAGTTTATAAGCACAGTTTTTAAAATGCGTATACAGGCAACAGTAGAAGTCATAAGTATTCTCAAGGAGCAGGAGAGTTTAACAAAGTGAAGTCAAACTAGATGTAGAAAAGAATGATTTGTCACCCACTGTTAAAAAGTTGAAAAGGATCGTCTAGCTATGGCCTAAAATATCGCATATGAATGTGTGAAAACATAGGGATCCAGAGGAAGTATTTGGTGGTGAGAATACTTCATAATGCTTGTGTATGTCACAGATGAAATATGCCCGAACACTACCCACGTGGTTCTCCTTGGATTCCAGACCCCTATGCGCCTTGGCAGCCGAGTAGGCACCCTGAAACAATGGTGCCAAACTGTGGTAGATCTGCTGTACAGGTGACATTAAACTTGGCTGTGTCTTATGTGTGGCTGACCTCAGAACTGTTGGGAAACTCGTATTTGATGTAAAATTCCAAATTGCTTACTCCATACTAATTTTAATTTTCCTTTATGTATTGAATAAAGTCTGGCATGTGGCAAAGGCCAATGAAGAAAGAAGAGGAAAGAGCTTGAGGATTGCCCACTTTCCATTCCCACACTCCCCATCCCCAGTGAACTCTCTTGGGGAGCAGCATCCACTGAGGAGGCCTACGGTCTAGACATTCTTGGTCATGAATGTGACCCCCAGGTACACAGGTACCACTTTGAATAGACCTAAATCTAAAGGATAATCCGAAGAGTTTGTTTGTTTGTTCCCTCCATTTAAAAAAGCACATTTAAAAAACAGTGTTGTAGAAAGTTAAATATTGCATGATTTCTCTTATATGAGAAACCCAATAAATTAAAGAATAAAATAAAGAAAATATGACAGAGAAGCAGACATTTTGGAGATGAGGAGGGAAATCAACAGAATGGGGGAAGGGGAGAGCTAGGGGAGTAAAGTGATTGAAAATCATCCAGATTATATATATGTGTCTCCCCTAAATAAGACCTAGCCAGTATATAATTAGCCTGTTGGCAAAGGCTGATTGGGGCTGGCATCTTCAGTCTCTAGTTTTGAAGGCTGATTATTTTCTGGCCAGGTCTTGTTTTCAGGGAAAGAGGTCTATATATACATTTCCCCCTTCAAAATAAATGTAACCGTTATGTATCAGAAACGTTATGTATGTCATTTTATTTAGTCTATATTAGTAAATATAGACTAAATAAAATGACAAATAAATATACAATAAATAAAATGACAAAGCTTAAAATATTCATGTGCTCTCTGTAAAATTCTACAACAGAACTAGCTTAAAAAACAAATGTTTTGTTTTCATCCAAATAATGTCTTGTGTTTTCTACTGTCTTTTGTTAGGTACTGATTGCTTAGGGAAATTAAATCTTAGGGAGTTAGAGTTTACTTATGTATCTGTTTAAAGTCTTTTGTAAGATTTTTGTTTTTTAATCCTGGTTAGATGAACTACTATTATTTTAACAATGACGGGCATATGCCTTATTTTAAGAATTTAGATAGTCTAGTGTAACACAGTTATCATAATTGTTGTCTTAATATGCTAAGACATAACTAAAGTGTGAATAATTAAATTGTTTTGCTGAGTTGCTGAAACCAATGTATTAATAATACTTTGTATATTGTTTATAGTCATTTAACTAGAAGGAGTCATATTCCTTTATTGGCTAAGAGGCAATCTTGCTTTATTTATCCTTACCTAAAAGTATATTGAGAATTAAATATTTCAAAGAAAGATATATCCAAGAATGACTGTATAAAGAGGCTTTCTCAATTGCATTGCATGTATAAGTTTAAAAACCAAGTCATAGTACAGAATACATTTAAGATGTGACAAAAAATATGCTATAGTTGGTGAACAGGCATTAATTTTTATAGTTTGTATTCAAAATTTTTGCAGTTCTGAATTGTGTACCTGAGAAATTCTAGAAGTATTATCATTATTAAAAAAGACAAAGTACCTTAATGACTATACTATTAAATAAATAAATTGTCCTTTTGTACTGACTCTGCTAGTTCCTATTCCAAACAAATTGTTTTTGTTTTGTTTTGTTTAAAATGGCATTTCTTAAAGATGTTTAAGAGGAAAGGGTCGATTGAAGAGGAGTTTCTGTTGGAGAGGAAGCAACAATGTTTCAGTTTGGAAAATGCCTGATCCAGGTAAGGGAGAGGGAGGTATGTTCTACATTGGAGAGGCAGGAAGGACCTGGCAGGCAAAATCTCCCAAATGTGAGAGGAGAGGAGCGTTTGCTTCGAAGTGACACGGACTGTCTGAATCCCTTCTTGTCACTAAGTAGTGGAGTGAAGATGGACGATTTGCCAGTATAATGAGAAAAGACAAGCCATAGGCACAGAATTTGTGATAACATCAAATGAGATCAAGTCAGTAAACACCTAGCAAGGTGCCTAGCTTGCTGTGTTGTTCAAATGCTTCTTTCCTTTTTTTTTTTAACCTGTAATGTTTAATTGTAACCAGGTAAAAAAGAGAACTTATGGGATAATAATCTTTTCTTCCTAGTTGTTTGGAAGTTTCTCTTACCTTAATGTGATTGCCCTGGTGAAATCCAGGAAGAGCGTGCTGTCCCACTGGGCAGCAGACATCCATGCAGGCATCTCTTGCTCCCATTGGCTTGTCCTTAGCTCGCTGCGATCACCGCCACGAAGGGAGATTGGTTCAATTCTACCACCAGGAGAATATTTCACTCTCCCACAGTTGCAGTAATGGCCTGTCTGCCCTTGGGGAGAGAGATAATAGGGGCTATTGACTTATTTGAAAGTTCCATCTGTACAGTCTTGTCCTTTTCCACTTTTGTCCATTTGGTCTGAAGTTACTTTTTTAAATTAAATATTTCCTGATATTATCCCAAGCCAGGATATGGAGCTATCTCACTTATAGCTATATTCTCAGTTATTTTGGGATCAGATCTCTTAAGACAGATACAGTTTAACTTGGCTTTGCCATTATTTCAAGATTAAGTAACTTCTTGTGCCCCTTAATTCTTACACTTCTTTACTTTCATTATGTGCCCTGGATAGCAGATTTGATACTACAGTGACCTAACAGTTTAACGAGTAGAATCAAATCTAATTTCACAAAACTTGTTTTTCAAATCTAAGAGCCAAAGTTGCGATTACTCGAGGACCCAGAGTGTAAAATGAGAATAGGATGAGTACAAAATAAGACAGGTTGTTTTCCAATAGAAATATAGATATATAAGTAAAATGATTTTCAACCTTCTAGACATAGGCTAGATTTGACTATATCCAGAATGGCAAGAGATGCAATGAACACCTTGTTTCTTTGGCTCACAATGAAATACCTTATTAAAAAAACACATTTCCAGAGCCAGGTGTAGTGGTGCATATCTGTAATCCCAACACTTAGAAGGCTAAGATAGGTGGATCATGGTGAGTTTGAGGCCTGCCTGTGCTACAGAGAGACCCTGTCTCAAAAAAAAAAAAAAGTCACATACAAAAATACGTTTTCCACTGAATTGTCCTGCGCTGCAAAGCCAATAACCTAAACAGAAGGAATTTGGACAGAAAAGGTGACTATATGCTTATGAACAAAACTCTTTTTGGAAATACCCATCACTTGATTTTGAAAGAAGCACTCATGATTTGCTACAGTTACTACAGAGACCTCAGAAGAAGCCATTATATGTTTGTAGTTGAATTTAAAATACAGAAAGTTCTGGTAAAGCTTTTCAAGCTGTATTTAATGCACCGAGTGAATCAGAAGTGAGAAATGTTCTAAATCAATAACCAGCATTCTAATGTGACTTTTATGTAATTCCTCAAGAGGGGGTCTGGGAGACTCGACGCCATGTGACTTCTAGTCAAGCCCAGACAACTCGCCACCCTGTTCTCCCAGGAGAAAAAATGAACACCCGGGGATGAGAAAAGGCTACCCGCCTGGGATTTTATTGCTTTTCACATGTTATTTTCCATCCTGCTTGCCTCCTCCACCAATTTCTCACCCCTGCTATTTCTTTCACTGCCAGCATGGCAGAGAAGAACAAATGTGGTTATTGGGACATATTGGTGGATCCATAGTGGTACTTCAAGTGGGGTTTTCTATTTCTGTTCAAAGTGCAAGGGTACATACAGAGCAGGGAAATTTTTCTACCGTTCTAATGGTCCTTTTGGCCAGAAGTGGACTGATATCCAGCTGAATTTAGAAACTGTTATTTAGGATGACCTTTAAATGTGTTGCATTAGAGATAATTAGGGCTTAGATTTAGAAAGGCAGTACAGGAAGTGGGTGAGAAGGAAGGTCTGGAATGGGATCTTCATTCTGTACTTCACTAGGTATGTACCTGTGGATGAGCTCTGTTTTGCCTCAGTTTACTCACTTACAAAATGGGAACAACCAAAGCGTTCACTTGATAGATTTATTGTGGATCAATATGTTGATTTGTAAAGCATTTAGAAAATGCCTGGCTCGTGATAAATTCAACTTAAGTGTTCTCTATCACAGGCATACAATCCCTTATTATTTGCAGTTTTAAAATTGAAAAACTGAAACAAATTAGTGTATACTGTAGCAAACTTATTTAGTAGCAAGATCTGACTGACCAGAAGTGATTTGTGGCAGGTTAAATTCTTTATTTACCCTACATCGTGTGACTATTCACAGGTATGACTGAAAAACTATTAATGTGTTTGATTAGAAGCTACTGCCAGACTCCCCCGCCCGGGTTTATTACACAAAATATCCACAACTTTCCTAAATACATTCTGAATTCAAAAAGATATCAAGTCCCAAGGGCTTTTCAAGGGACTGTTGACTTGTGTTGCTATTATTTCATCTGATGAAGTAGTAGTGTCAATCTTGTATTTTAGTTGGTAAACACAAGAAATGATATGAAAATTATACAGTGGAGTCATATAAGAAAGTAATCTACCGAGCTTGGTGGATGGACGTTCTGATTAGCACAGAATTCATATATCTATACCCACATCTATATTTATATCTATATATCTATTCATGGATTATAAATTTTTAAAGCATTTGTGTTGAGTACCACCAATCCCAAAACATCTTCAATAAGTGCAACCAGTATAACTGAAAATGTTTTTTGTGCCTAGTGTTATGCTAAGCAAGTTACATGATTTTCCTTTCATGTTCTTGGCAGCCCTCTATAAACTGAATTTTATCGTCATCTTGCATAACACAAGAACACATTGAGAAGGCACATAGTTAATCCATGAAAGTCATACCCAAGTCTGGGCAGTCTGAAACAAACATGCACTTTGGTATGACCTGATTACCCTTTGATGATTCAGAAAACGTGACCCATCACCTTGTGCTCCAAAGACACAACTAAGGACACAATAATAATAATAGCTGCATCTGTTATGCCTTTTCTATCTGCCAAACGTGGTGTGTATTGGGTTTTACTAGATTGCTGTGGTGAATGATTCAGGATAGATGTCTAATAAAGCAAAGGTCTTGTGTTATTTATGCTTTACTGATAGAAATCTCATAATTCCAAGCCAAGTGGTTACTCTGGGAGTTTATACACATACACACACACACACACACACACACACACACACACACACACCCTTTTACCCTCAATTTAGAGTTAATAATATACTAGTTCAAATAAAAATGTAGAACCCTTTCTACCATATAGTAGTGATATTCTCCCACCCATGCTTTATGTGATAATTACCATATTTGTTACATCAACAAACACATTTACATCTCTAAACGTACTTTATAATTTTTGACTTAAAGATTTAGATATATTTTAAAGATATTTAATGGGAAAATAATATTTTATATTTACTCAGATATTTACACTTACGAGCATCTTCATTTCTTCCTGAGGCTCTGAGTTTTTGAGGGGATCATTTCCTTAGTCCAAATAATTTCATTTAGGATTTCAGCAGATTTGCAGCTAGCAAATTTCCTTAGTTTTCTTTTATTTGAGAATCTTATTATTTCACTTTTGTTTTGCATGATGTATTTACTACATATTGAACTCTGAGTTGACATAGTTTTCTTTCAGCACTTTGGAGATTTTATTTCCTGGAATTTCTGCTCCTACAGTATCCAATGAAAAGTCTGTGATAATTTGAAACATAGGTCTCCTTTGTAGTTATATTTTTTACTGTCTTCTTGTATGATTTTCTCTTCAGTTTTTTTTTTTTTTTTTTTTTTTTTTTTTTTTTTTTTTTTTTTTTTTTTTTTTTTTTTTTTTTTTTTTTTTTTTTTTTTTTTTTTTTTTTTTTTTTTTTTTTTTTTTTTTTTTTTTTTTTTTTTTTTTTTTTTTTTTTTTTTTTTTTTTTTTTTTTTTTTTTTTTTTTTTTTTTTTTTTTTTTTTTTTTTTTTTTTT